>SJXQ01001249.1:160400-209619 GCA_006408695.1 Aepyceros melampus
AAAAAAAAAAACAACGGATGGAGGGGAGGAAAATAACTGTTTGGTTGGCAGACAGTGTCAGCCTTACCATTTCCTCCTTTTCCTTCTCAGGTCTGAACTCAGATATCATTTCATGCTGAAAGTCATTTCTGATCAACATTTTCCTATCACAAGTCTGAAATAAATGCTATATACTTCTTAGGTTTCACACATCTCTGAAGTTTTCTTACAGTAGCATTTTCATTCCACTCTATAAGTCAGCATTCCTTGTATGCCTCCCCCATCTCTGTACACGCATGCACACACACACACACACTCTCTCACTCACAAACACATTATAAGCTCCTGGCTAGAGGAACCAGCATAAGACAAGATTGAGACCTCAGGACAGACACTACATTTTTCATTTTTCTTGTTCACTTTTGAATTCCAGCATCTAACACCTATCTATGAAGTGAATGAAGACATCCATGAATGATTCTTTTTTTACTAGAAGGGCTTTCTCTTAATGGTCTTTAACTTCAATTTTGTATTAAGTCAATGTTTCCAGGATTAAGATGTGTATAAGAGACAGAATGAGATCTTTCTTGACCACTTTATTTAAAACTGCACCATGCCTAGCACTTCCTAACCCCCCTAGAATGCTAACTTCAAGGGTGGAAGGATTGCTATCTGTTTTATTTGGGCTTTATCCCCAGTGCTCAGAATAGAACCAAACAGAAACTTGTTCCACCTTAAGCATTTTTATTATTATTTTTTAATTAAGGAGAATAAAGGCTGGACAAGCTACGGTCCCTCTCTTCTCTTATCATGCCACCTCAGCTGTCTGTAATCATTCCCACTCCTCTGTAAGTTCTTTCACATCCTGAAATATGTTCATGTATTTTTAACCCTCAAGCCCTTTATCTGAACCACTTTATACCTCTCAGTCCCTCATCTGATTGACTCACAGTTAAGTAATTTAATGCATATAAGTAAATTCTTAGGTGTCTTCTGATCACTGTTCAGCACAAGTAGGGAAATCAGGTAAGGCACAGGCACAACTCTCAGGATGTAGGGAAAGAGATAAAGCTAAATATCATGTTTTCAAATTATCACCACAGATATTCTGTCCTCACTATAAATGGACCAAACTTTCCCTTGGACTAAGCAAAGGCAGGAGTGAGGAATATCACTGCCTGTTTTCAAGGATGTGTGTTCAATACTAGTGATGGAGAAAGACAATGTGTTTACCCAGGACACAGGATGATTACCACCAGAGCAGGGAGCACACACTTGAGGTTCAGGGTGCATGCCCTGGTGACACCTGAGCTCAACCTCCAAACTCTAGTTTACAAATCATGTGTTATTGGGCACATTGGTTCATCACCCAAGCCTCAGCGTCATCGTCTGTGAAATGGGGATTTTACATACTACCTCTACAGGGACTTTTTTGAGCTTCAAATTAGATACTGTGTGCAAAATGATTAGTTCTGTGTTTGGCACACTCTCTGTTCTCAATGAGTCCTAGAATTTATTATTGTCATTATTACAAACAAGGTGCTATTATATCATAAATATGGAGTAATTGACTATACAAAATTATGCATTAAAGTAATTGTAACAAATTACTTTAAATCGATATTTTCTGCTTCTAATGGTTGGCAGCGGTGTGCTATTTCTCCTACTTGTGGATTCAGCTATACAAAGAGCTGGCCCACTACAAAGTGTAAAATCAACAGAACTTTTTAATGGGTCCTGCTTTCTCTGGTTTCTTGTGAATTCATTACTTCATTTAACTTGCCTCTTTCAGAGACATGCACTATTTTTTATTTCAACCTCTCATTTCTGGTAGTTGTAACATTGAGGTGAGATTTCAGGAGTTTTAAGTCAGAATACCTTTAGATATGAAGGTGTCTTTGGGTTCAATTGGCACAATCCTGTCATTTTATGGAAGAGAAAATGAACCTTGATGTGATTGGTTTGAAATTGCAGAGCTGTTTAGTAGAGCTAGAGTTGAAACAAAGGTCATTGCAATCATATTTACTCCATACCTTATGTTGCCTCCTACAAAATTATTCATAGGAGCAGAGGGTAGAAACGGGGAGATAGTGCTTTGTGTAAGAATACTGCAGGACCAGGTCATTTTTAGGTATTTCTGACATGCAAGGGGTAAAGATAATATTAGATGGGCAGTTGGGTCTTAGATATTCTTGTCATGAACTGTTCTTTTTTCCACTTAAGACAGAGTCTGTGCCTCAGTCGGCCATCTATTGAGAACAAATTTTTCTTCTAAGCAGAGAAAGACAGATTCTTTACCATATGAGTCAACAGCAAAGCCCAATGCATGCCATAAATTAGTCAATTTTACAGTGGGTTAGAAGTTCATAAATGCTATTATAAGACAGGAAAAATAGAGCAGTGTCAGGGATTAAAAGGAAAATGGGTGAAGAGTTAAGACAGCATTAACTCACATGGTCACCGTGGGTGCTGGGGGATGCAGAGGAGCTCTAGGTGTAGTTCCCAGTCTCACACATCTCCCCTTTAAACATTTTATTTAACACCCACTTCTGGACAACTTGTTTCTCAAAAACATGTTTGAAAATAAAGATTACACAAGAAAGCATGCAAGAAAGCATGCAAATATATATGAATGTGTAACTCATAACCAGAGAAAGGACCTTAAAGATAATCTATTTAATCCTCCAGCAGCATTTGAATCTCTTTTATGGCAGTATTATGAGCTTAGATCAAATAATAGGTGAGAACAATTAGAAAGTTCATGAGTCAATGATTTGTTTACACATCTCTTATGAAGGCTAATTATTTGTTAGCTAAAACACAGACTCCATTTTAGTTAGTGAAGCCAGCATAAGAAAGGATTAGCTGAGATCCTGAAATCCTTCTGTTGTAGGAAAACTGGCAAGAAGCAAGTGTAATGGCTAAAATTCTAACCTTTGACTTGTTGCCATAAGAGGCTTTAGTAGCCCTAGTCTGTTTGTCTTTCTCTTTCTTACACACACACACACACACACACATGCACCCATGCACACCCCCACAAATTTTTTCCAGTGTAAATATGGCCTCAGTGTTGTGTAGAGCACATTTATAACAGAAATCACTTTTTTTTTTGCTTACCAAAAATTCAAATGTAACTAGGTATCCTGTATTTATATTTACAGAAATTGGCAATCCTGAGTCTTAGGTTCTCCAGAGAAAATTTTGGCCAGAGAGTTTTTTTTTTCCTTTCTTTGCGCTCTGAACTGTATGGTCAAGTGACCCTGAGAGATAATGGTATATGATTGCCCATGCTTCAAGCACTGATTTATGTATTCATTCACGCAACATTATTTTTCCATGGCACAATGCTCCATATAAAGGTAAATGTATCTGGTGTAATGGTAAACTAAATAGATCTGAACCTTGCCCTCATTTAACTTACAATCTAATAATAAAATTATTGTTATCTATTAGGAAAATACTCCACATGGGGACAGATACCTATATCACCAATATGGGAATGTGTCACTACACAGTGTAAGCCAATAATCACTGTGCTAGCATCCTTGGAGAAGGAATTGGCAGCCCACTCCAGTGTTCTTGCCTGGAGAATCCCAGGGACAGGGGAGCCTGGTGAGCTGTCATCTATGGGGTCGCACAGAGTCAGACACGATTGAAGCGACTTAGCAGCAGCAGCACCCAGTGTGTAAGTGATGGGTGGGAAGTCTTTTAAAGCAGTGGTTTCCAAACACCTGTACTGATTTTGCATCAGTACCGGACACAGTGCATGACATTTTTCAGCACTTTGCTTGTCAAACATCATGCCCAGCTTTTCATTTAAAGCTCAAAGCAGCACTAAGAGATAAACCCAATTACCATCTCCATGTTACTAATAAGGAAAGTGGGGATGACAAAGTTAAATAAATTGCCCAAATGCGTATAAACAGGATGTGTAAGACTGAAATTTCAACAGAAATCTGACTGTTCCGAACAGATGCTCTTAACCTCTGTGCTCTGCTATTGAAGAACAACTTAGGAAACCTGCTAAATTATATAGATCTCTGAGTTTCCAAATCCATAAGTTTGGAGTAAGATTGAGGAATATATTTTGAACAATCCATAAGTTGGAGTAAGATTGAGGAATATATTTTGAACAAGTTCCCTCGGTGAGTCTGATAGCAGCAAGATCTTTGTTTCCTCATTCTCACAGAAATGCAAATCAAAACCACAATGAGGTACCATCTCACACTGGTCAGAATGGCTGCTATCAAAAAGTCTACAAATGATAAATGCTGGAGAGGGTGCGGAGAAAAGGGAAACCTCTTACACTGTTGGTGGGAATGCAAACTAGTACAGCCACTATGGAGAATGGTGTGGAGATTCCTTAAAAAACTGGAAATAGAACTGCCATATGACCCAGCAGTCCCACTGCTGGGCATACACACTAAGGAAACCAGAATTGAAAGAGACACGTGTACCCCAATGTTCATCGCAGCACTATTTATAATAGCCAGGACATAGAAGCAACCTAGATGTCCATCGGCAGATGAATGGATAAGAAAGCTGTGGTACATATACACAATGGAGCATTACTCAGCCATTAAAAAGAATACATTTGAATCAGTCCTCATGAGGTGGATGAAACCGGAGCCTATTATACAGAGTGAAGTAGAAAGAAAAACACCAATACAGTATACTAACGCATATATATGGAATTTAGAAAGTTGGTAACGATGACCCTGTATGTGAGACAGCAAAAGAGACACAGATGTAAAGAACAGTCTTTTGGACTTTGTGGGAGAAGATGAGCATGGGATGATTTGAGAGAATAGCATAGAAATATGTATATTATATGTGAAACAGATCGCTAGTCCAGGTTCGATGCATGAGACAGAGTGCTCAGGGCTGGTGCACTGGGATGACCTAGAGGGATGGGATGGGGAGGTAGGTGGGAGGGGTTTCAGGCTGGGGACACGGTGCAACCATGGCTGATTCATGGCAATGTATGGCAAAAACCACCACAATATTGTAAAGTAATTAGCTTCCAATGGGGAGGGGTATCTGTGTCTCGCTGATCTGCACTATCATTATAACCTAACCTAGCCAAAACAACCTGGAATACTTTTAAACTGTCAGTGGCTAAGACCCGGGCTGTGGGAGTTTCCTCTTAGGGGGCAAGGAGAGGCAGGAATGAGGGGCTGAGGAGAGCAAGTCCCCAGCACACATTCACCCATCCTTTTTCCCAGACTGAATTTCTCCCAGTGCATGAAACCACTCCTAAGGTGACCTGATTCCTGCATCCCTTCCTCCTGATTTTGCCAGGTGAGTGACAATTTCAAAGAGATGGAGGTTTGATCCCTGGGTCCCGGAGACCCCCTGGAGGAGGGCATGGCACCCACTCCAGTGTTCTTGCTTGGAGTATCCCATGGACAGGGGAGCCTTGTGGGCCACAGTCCATGGGGTCACTCAGAGTCGGACACGCCTGAGGGACTTGGCCCGCATGCCCTGACAGTTCACCACTAAGCCTATGTTCTTTGCAGGCATGGCTTTTCCACAGAAGATTAGAAGGGAACTAGTCTAAAACATCTGAGTTTGGCCTGAAGCATACATTTCTTTTGCTAGATAGGGAGGCGGCACGTAGAGGAAGGGGCCAGGAGTGGAGACCGATGTGGCGGTGCTGACCCAGACTTCCAGGAGGAGGTGAGGATGGGTGATGGCAAAACTGGGTGTGGCTGACGATGAGGTCCCATGTAGCAGGAGGTGGTGGGGGGACCAACACTCTGAAAGAAAAGGGAATCAACATTCCTTTGTTTCCTGTCTTTCTCCCCTTCCCTCCCCTCCTTCCCTGTCCCTCTTTCCTTCCACCCTTCCTTCCTTGCCTCTGACCCCTCCTCCTTTCCATCTTTCTTCCTTTATCAAAGAAATCTTTATTAATGCAGTTTATTATTGAAGTGTAATACCTACACAGAAAAGTGCACAGACCCCAAGTGTACATCCGATGAGTTTTCACAAAGGCAGCACAACCAAGGAGCCAGCGCCCAGATTAAGGAAGGGAACCTTATCAGGACACCGAACTCTTACCCAAACCCCAGGTCCATCACCATCCTCCCCCGTGAAGCTCAGCATTGTCTTGATTCATATCACCAGATACTAGTGTTTTTCTGTTTTTGAACTTTAACTAGAGGGAACAATACTCTGTGTGCTGCTTAGCATATGGCTGATGTTGCCCAGTATTAAGCTTGTGGGATTTGTCAAAATGGTTTCACATAACAGTAAGTTGTTCTTTTTCATTCGTAAATGCTTCTTTCTGGGCATGTATCAAAATGTATTAATTCTTCTAGTTATGGGCATTTAGCTTATTTCCAACTTGGGGATTAAGAACCCCATGTGATAGTGCTAATAGCTATTACGAATGGTTATGCTATGGGCATTCTTAGACCTTTTCTGGGGAAACATTCCTGTATGTAGCTTTTGAGTATATGGTCATGAAAAGAAGCATGAGATCATAGGGTAAGTATGTTCACTTACAGGAGATATTGTCAGGCAGTTTACCAAGGCGTCTGTGTTAATCCACAGCCTACTAGCAGTAATTGAGAGTTGTAGCTGCTCCACATTCCCTTTTATTAAAGGTAGATCTCCATTAACCCATACAGTATTACTTACTGAAATGACCGTCTTTTCCCTACTGAATTTCTGTTTCACCTTTTCCTTAAGTGAAGTGAAAACATGTACTCAGTGCGTGCCCACTGATATGGTTCTGTACTAAGTCCTGGTAACAGACAGAAGATGTTCATCAAGCAGGTACTCTGATCTCAGTTCTGTACTGCAAATACCACAGAAACCATCCTTTCTACCCTACCCTGCGTTCGAGTTGGGGTGATGCATAGTAAATAGGGAGCCACCGAGTGAATCACATTTCATGGGATGCATGGGAAACGGGAATAAAGAGGAAAGCAAAGGTGGCTGTGGTCTCAGAGCCTGGAGGAAGAGCTGCATAGGGGTGAGGTGGAAGAAGGGATTCCGAGAAGGTAAGAGTTAAACAGAGACCTGCAGGAGCATGCCAGCACTTTAAGGACTGACTTTCTTTTTTCTGATGTGAGAAGCATCAGCTGTACGGGAGCAGAAGCAGCACCTGACGTGGCTCCTGCTGGGATCTCTCTGCAGGTGAGTGTGGCGGAGAGGTGTGAATGATGCAGGAAGCGCCTGCCGAGGAGCAACAGGCAAGCCTGGGGTCAGCTAGGGTCTGTGCCTTAAGGTAAAGTTTTCTGTTTTCTTATCAGGGTGCCACAGAGAGCCATTGGTGAGCTTTAGTGGACAAAACGACACATTCGATAATTTACATGGTTGTATAGAAAACAGCAACCACCACCACAAACATTTTGTTTGAGGAGGTGAAGCAAAGCAAAAGAAGGAGTAGGGATTCTGCAGTGGAAGACTCAGAATAGGGATAGAGCGCGGTCTGAGGGGGACCAAGTACCTCTTTCTCAAGTTCTCAGTTGAGAGCTTTGTTTCCTATTTGGTGAAGAGCCCCGCCTTTTTCTTGGCTGTAAGGAATCTGAGCATTGGCAAGCCCCTTCCAACCAATCTGTAGGTCATTCCATATGATCCTGTCATCTTAGCTATTTGTTCTCTGTGCTTAAATCCTGCCTCCCCAACTCACTTACAGACCCTGTAAAGGAAAGGACACCTTTTATCTCTATATTCTTCAGGATAGAAAGCAGAAGAAATCCTAAGTAGGGGGAGGAAATGGTAGAGATAATGATTTCGATTCTGGCATTTGAAAACCATGAACTTTATAGGATGTTCTAGTGATGCCTCTGAGAAGGGACGGACATCTGGGTTTCATATACCCTGAGCTTGCCAGGGCGCTTCTTACTGTGGCTGAGGGAATGATGGGCTTGGTGTTAAAGGGCAGAGCTCTACGGGGTTGTGATTTTACCCTTGCCATCTGCTCTGTGGAACCTCGAGTCACATCTTTCTGGGCATCCGTTTTCTCCCCTACAAAAGGGGGGCTGGCTCTTCCCTTAGTGCCTGCGTCTCACATTAACTTCAGGATGGGATGAGCTATTTTATGTGTAAAGGGTGGAATGCCTTTCAAGAGAAAGGAACTGTTAATCTATCCAGGACTCTTTGATCCACTTGCGGCCTTCTGCCCACTAATCTCTGCCATTACCATCAGAGCTGTCACTCTGTGCTCATGTACAGCGCGGAGCTTAATTCCCTGGGGATTGGCAATTATACTGTATTAAAGGCTTTCTTTTAAACAAGACGCTTTCCTGCCAGCCATCCTTGGATGTCTGCTAGGACCAGAGCCTTGCTCCGTCGGCCACCAGATGGCGCCAGAATTCCTCTCTGCCTTGTCCTGCTCCCTATCACCGCCTCTCCAGCTCCCACCCATGCTACGATTTGCATCTACGCAGGCTCCACTGGGGTGGAGATGAATTTGTTTGCTGGGAAAATCGTTTCTCCCTCAGGAATCTGTGGGACAGAAAGTGCCTCGTGGCCTCAGCTGTTGTGGAACTTTCTCTTCCCTTGGTCTTTACCTCCACATAGTCTCCCAATACACTCCAAACTCTACCCTTAACCGAAATTTAGGAGAAGGAAAAAAATGTGGACAGTGGCTTTTGGGAGTTCTCATATCTCTGGGAACCCTATTCCTGGGGCCAAATAACACACCACTTCTGTTTATATACACGATGCGTGATGCATGCCAAGCTGTTCCTGATGAAGACATTATCTGCCTTCTCTTCCCATCCCAAAGCGCCAGGAGAGAATTCTCCCATATTGTCACTGCTCCCTTTCCAGGTGGCCAGAGAAACCCTTCCCAGGATTTTCTCCCCTTGGGTTTGTAGTCATTAGGCCAGGTGATTCTCCTCCGAAGAACACGTTCATTCTTCAAGCAGCTCAGCCCAGCCAGCTTTCCCTCCTATGGCAACACAGGGTCTCTTTTGCTCCCTCTCATTCAAAGACCACAGGATCGCAGCACTTCCCAGATAGCAGGCAGAGAGAGCTTTGCGCATCCTTCTGTGCAAAGACTCTCAAACTCCAGTCTCGGAGCCACCAGAAGGCTGGCTAAAACACAGGTGGCTCCACCTGCCCCAGAGTTTCTGATGCCATGTGTTTGGAGTGGGGCCCCCAAATGTGCATTTCTCGCAGGTTCTACACCGGTGCTCATGCTGTTGTTCTGGGAACCACACTCCAAGAACCATTGGTCTACTTGCAATCCTATTGTTTCACAGGCTTGGAAACTGAGGCTCAAAGAAACAAAATGATTGCTCAAGGCCACAGAGCAAATTGAAATTAGCTAGGAATTCAGGAAGGCTTCCCAGGTGGTGCAGTGGTAAAGAGTCTGGCTGCCCGTGCAGGAGAAGCAAGAGCCACAGTTTTGATTTCTGGGTTGGGAAGATCCTCTGGAGGAGGAAATTGCAACCCATTCTGGTATTCTTTCCTGGAAAATTCCATGGACAGAAGAGCCTGGTGGTCCACAGTTCAGGGGTCACAAAGAGTCAAGGCGTGACTGAGCGCACACACGTAGGGAAGTTCAGGAGTCTCTTAAGCAAAAAGAGTTTAAGTCCTCACTCAAATTGGAGCTGGTTAGATATTTCCCTCTGTACTCTTTATGGAGAAAGGATTTGTTGAGCAAATTTACAGAGGAAATCAGATTGTGGGGGAAATGTTTAATCTGTATTTAATCACTTAAGATAGAGTTCTATTATTTTTGAGTTTGAATTAAAGCATGAACTAGGAGGAACCTGTTTCCAAGTAAAGGGGCTGACCTGTTAGTGTTGCCACGATGGTGATATTCTATTGGCCACTGCTCTTAGGCATAATTCCAGGGAGAGTTCCTCCATTGACTCACTCTCTTCCAACTGTTTGCACATACTCTACCTTCACCAAATCAGAATTTCTTCCCTGTAATAATTTGAACACATTATCTTTATTAAGAGAGTCTAATGTAAATGGAGTGATTCAATCTTCACTTAAAGAGGTTTATTCTAATAAATTCCTGAAAGTGTGGTTTACCTAGCTTTTGTAGAAAATGGCATGTTTTTAAGTGTGTGGGGGCAGTTATCTTAATAATAACAGCATAGTTATGGATTTTCATATATCCTTCACTATCTCCCAGAGTTTACTCAATGGACATGAATTTGAGCAAACTCTGGTATGCTATAGTCATGGGGTCTCAAAATGTCAGACATGACTGAGCAACGTAGATTTCTATACCCCTCTATCGTCTGTTGAGGCCAAGAGATACTGATTTTCAAGTAGTGGTAATAATATTAAGTTTCATTTTAAATGCACTGTCTGAAAAATGAGAGTTAATTTAAACTGAGCAGTATCAATTGAGGGAAGGGGAAAGAGTATGCAAATGTCTCTGGCCCACAGCTGAAACTCATACTCTTCATGTTTAGGGGTGTTGAAGGGGAGGTTGAGTAACTTGGGTGGAGACGACGGAGGAGTCTCTATTTTAGAGGACTTAGAGGTGACCACTCGCCGCTTCTCACTGCAAAAAGCAAAGGGGAAGAGGAAGGATATACCCGTTTGAATGCAGAGCTCCAAAGAATAGCAAGGAGAGACAAGAAAGCCTTCCTCAGTGATCAGTGCAAATAGAGGAAAATAACAGAATGGGAAAGACTAGAGATCTCTTCCAGAAAATTAGAGATACCATGAGAACATTTCATGCAAAGATGGGCTCAATAAAGGACAGAAATGTATGGACCTAACAGAAGCAGAAGATAAGAAGAAGAGATGGCAAGAATACACTGAAGAACTGTTCAAAAAAGATCTTCATGACCTAGATAATCAAGATGGTGTGATCACTCATGTAGAGGCAGACATCCTGGAATGTGAAGTCAAGTGGGCCTTAGGAAGCATCACTACAAACAAAGCTAGTGGAGGTGATGGAATTCCAGTTGAGCTGTTTCAAATCCTGAAATATGATGCTGTGAAAGTGCTGCACTCAATATGCCAGCACATTTGGAAAACTCAACAGTGGCCATGGGACTGGAAAAGGTCAGTTTTCATTGCAATCCCAAAGAAAGGCAATGCCAAAGAATGCTCAAACTACCACACAATTGCAGTCATCTCACATGCTAGTAAAGTGATGTTAAATTTCTCCAAGACAGGCTTAAACAATATGTAAACTGTGAACTTCCAGGTGTTCAAGCTGGTTTTAGAAAAGGCAGAGGAACCAGAGATCAAATTTCCAACATCCACTGGGTCACTGAAAAAGCAAGAGAGTTCCATAAAAACACCTATTTCTGCTTTATTGGCTATTCCAAAGCCTTTGACTATGCAGATCACCATGAACAGTGGAAAATTCTGAAAGAGATGGGAATACCAGACCACCTGACCTGCCTCTTGAGAAACCTGTATGCAGATCAGGAAGCAACAGTTCGAACTGGACATGGAACAACAGACTGGTTCCAAATAGGAAAAGGAGTACATCAAGGCTGTATATTGTCACCCTGCTTATTTAAATTATATGCAGAGTACATCATGCAAAATGCTGGACTGGATGAAGCACAAGCTGGAATCAAGATTGCCGGGAGAAATATCAATAACCTCAGTTATACAGATGACACCACCCTTATGGCAGAAAGTGAAGAGCTAAAAAGCCTCTTGTTGAAAGTGAAAGAGGAGAGTGAAAAAGTTGGCTTAAAGCTCAACATTCAGAAAATGAAGATCATGGCATCTGGTTCCATCACTTCATGGGAAATAGATGGGGAAACAATGGAAACAGTGTCAGACTTTATTTTGGGGGTCTCCAAAATCACTGCAGATGGTGAGTGCAGCCATGAATTTAAAAGATGCTTACTCCTTGGAAGAAAAGTTATGACCAACCTAGATAGTATATTCAAAAGCAGAGACATTACTTTGCTGACTAAGGTCCATCTAGTCAAGGCTATGGTTTTTCCTGTGGTCATGTATGGATGTGAGTGTTGGACTGTGAAGAAGGGTGAGTGCCGAAGAATTTATGCTTTTGAACTGTGGTATTGGAGTAGACTCTTGAGAGTCCCTTGGCCTACAAGGAGATCCAACCAGTCCATTCTGAGGGAGATCAACCCTGGGATTTCTTTGGAAGGAATGATGCTAAAACTGAAGCTCCAGTACTTTGGCCACCTCATGGAAGAGTTGACTCATTGGAAAAGACTCTGATGCTGGGAGGGATTGGGGGCAGGAGGAGAAGGGGACGACCGAGGATGAGATGCCTGGATGGCATCACTGACTGGATGGACGTGAGTCTGAGTGAAGTCCAGGAGTTGGTGATGGACAGGGAGGCCTGGCGTGCTGTGATTCATGGGGTCACAAAGAGTCAGACACGACTGAGCGACTGAACTGATACAGATGATACCACCCTTATAGCAGAGAGTGAAGAAGAACTAAAGAGCCTCTTGATGAAAGTGAAAGAGGAGAGTGAAAATGTTGGCTTAAAGCTCAATATTCAGAAAACTAAGATCATGGCATCCGGTCCCATCACTTTATGGCAAATAGGTGGAGAAACATTGGAAACAGTGGCTGACTTTATTTTGTGGGGCTTCAAAATCACTGCAGATGGTTACTGCAGCCATGAAATTAAAAGATACTTACTCCTTGGAAAGAAAGATATGACCAACCTAGACAGCATATTTAAAAGCAGAGACATTACTCTGCCAACAAAGGTCCATCTAGCCAAGGCTATGGTTTTTACAGTAGTCATGTATGGATGTGAGAGTTGGATTATAAAGAAAGGTGAGTGGGGAAAAATTGATGATTTTGAACTGTGGTGTTGGAGAAGACTCTTGAAAGTTCCTTGGACTGAAAAGAGATCCAAACAGTCCGTCCTAAAGGAGATCAGTCCTGGATGTTCATTGGAAGGACTGATGTTGAAGCTGAAACTCCAATACTTTGGCCACCTGATGTGAAGAGCTGACTCATTTGGAAAGACTCTGATGCTGGGAAAGACTGAAGGCAGGAGGAGAAGGGGACGACAGAGGATGAGATGGTTGGATGGCATCACCAGCTCAACGGACATGAGTTTGGGTAAACTCCGGGAGCTGGTGATGGACAGGGAGGCCTGGTGTGCTGTGGTCCATGGGGTCACAAAGAGTCAGACACGACTGAGTGACTGAACTGAACTGAGAGGTGACCACCAGTCCTGAGATTTGGTTTCCTTACTACTCTATTGATCTGTCAAGGTATGTCAACATCCATAATTTTGGATATATTATTCTACTTTGGGTTGGGGTTCTATCTTCTGTGGGCACAAACCTACCCTTTCCTAAAAATTTAGGCCATATGACATGCAACCTTCCCTGAAGTTCTCATTTCATCTCCTCCTCCTCCTCCTATTCTGTATTCTTTTGGGTTCTATGCTCTGCAACTTCATAGTCTTATTGATCCAGTCAACATTTATCAAATACCTGCAATGGACCAGATACTGACCATTAATGGTTGACCTTGCCATTGAATGACCTTGCCACTGGGTGAGTTCACATATCAGACAGATGGGCAGATAAGGAAACCAGTGGCACTGTTGTGAGCTGAACCCTGGGTCCTCTAAACTTGTATGTTGAAGTCTTAATCTCCAGTGCCTCAGAATCTTAATATATTTGAGATGAGACCTTTTAAGAGTTGCGGTGAGGTTTTATGGGTGGCCACTAATCCAATACAACTGGTGCACTGATAAAAAAAGGGAAGATTAGGACACAGATAACAGAGATGAAGGGACAACCACTTGAGGACACAAGGAGGTGGCTGTCTGGAAGCCAAGGACAGAGGTCTTAGAAGAAACCGAATTTGCTGCCACCTTGATCGTGAACTTTCAGTGTCCAGAACTTGGAGAAAACAAATTTCCACTGCTCAAGTCACCCAGTTTGTGGTGTTTTGTTAGGACAGCCCTACAATATTAATATATATAGTGAAGTCTGGATGCTCAGCAAGGAAAACCGGTGTAAAATCTCTTCATAGAGAAAGAGCCAGGGATACTCTCAAAGGGGAAGATGAGTTTATTAGGAGCACATGAGGAAGAGCATTCTCCAGAAACATGCAAAACCAGTGGTTTGCCCATCTGCTTTTAGTCTACACCAGTGCACAGTTGAAGCATTTCTTATAAAGTAAATGTTGGAAGGATCAGTTCAGTTCAGTCAGTCATGTCTGACTCTTTGCAACCCCATGGACTGCAGCATGCCAGCCTCCCTGTCCATTACCAATTCCCAAAGCTTGCTCAAACTCATGTCCATCAAGTCGATGATGCCATCCAACCATCTCATCCTCTGTCATCCCCTTCTCCTTCTTGCCTTCAGTCTTTCCCAGCATAAGTCTATCAATGGGATAAGATGAAGGTGAATTAATAGATTTATAGAAAATTACATTATAAAGCTTAAGATACATTTGCTATCTGTTGTTAAGTCAACGGTGTCCTATAGCCTACAGAGAAAAGTGCTAGCATTCTGCCAGGTGGGTTCAGGAATTAAAAATCAAACAAAAAAATAAATATAGGCAAGTAGCATTTACTAGCCATTTATCATGTAAAAATCATTCTGGTGACTGGAGTGATGGTTTAAAGATGAAATAAAGAAAATAATGGCAATAGAGGGCGGTCTGAAAAAGAAAGACTGTTATTGTCTGTATGTACTTGGCTGAAGCTTAGTGAGGGGGTGGTCCATTTTTCTCCTATTTGCTATTTAGTCTCCTATACCTAGCATAGTCTTTGGAACCTGAGAGATTCTAAATAAATAGTTTTTGAGTCAATTTATGAATAAATATTAGAAATCTGAATTCTAAAATAACAAGGCCTATGCTTCTGTTCTGGTTTTGGTATAATTTTATTATAAAGTGTTAAGTAGGTTAGTAGATACAAGATTTTCTTCTGCATGATAAAGATATTTGAGCAGAAACATTATAGTTTTATTGTAAAACAATACACACATAATAGTTAAAAGCATATATAGAACCAGGTTCTAATCTGGCTCCCCCAGGACCTACTCAATCTCTTTAAGATTTATTATCTCATGTGCAAAAATAAGGTCAATCTGGTGGTTTTATATATATTCTGAATTAAAGAAAAACAAGCACCCTTGCTGTTCATGATTTTTTTAAATACAAGACTATATGAAGAAGAGAACAAAATAACTTTTTCTCACCCATCAAGTAATAAGCACTGAAAAAATTTTTGATATATTTCCTTTCAAGCTTTTTTCACACATATTTGTAATATTACAAATCTGGCATCATTCTACATTTTCAAATTGTACACAGTTTTGTCACCTCATGTTACATAGAGAATCTTTTCTTAATGCCAATAAATATTCCTTGTAGATACCATTTAAATGGCTCTGTAACATTCCGGACTACGTATTTATCATGATTTATTCAATCATTCTCCTAATTTTGGTCATTTGGCTTGCTTCCAGTTTTCAGCCTCAAGAGTTATATTGCTGTGAGCCTCTTGACACAAAGAGTCACATAAGGGAATCTTTAAGTCAATAGTGTCAGCTAATTTTAAGGCCCCTGATACATATTGTTAAAATGTAATTTTAGTAAGTGTGCTGTTTATATTTATATAGCTTTTGCTATATAAATATATTTATTAGCTATATTTATTAGCCTTTGCTAGGTTATGCTGCAGTAAAAACAACACTAACATTTCAGATGTCAGTGGGTTCAACAACCAAGGCTGATTTCCTGCTCACAGTATTCACATACTGTGGATCGGTCTTAGCACTTGTCTTTATGTATCCTTTTTTTCTGGAATCCAGGATAAAGCAGCATCTCTACCTGGGGATGCTGGGGCATCTGGGAAAAGAGCAATGGTACAAGTACATGGTACCTCTTAGTGCTGCCCACATAAAGAGCAGGCCACTTTCCACATACCATTGGCTGCAGCAAGTCACATGGTCAAGCTCACCAAAATAAGATGAGAAAGATACTTCTCCCCTAGAAAAGGGTGTAGCCAGGAACCCTATATAGATGGAATAGGTAGAGAATGGCAACAAACATTTGGAACCAACAATGCAGTCTGCTAACATTGCAATTCTCACTTTCCTGCAGCCTCACTTATACCGAGAATGACAGTTGCTAAATTTTAAATATTTTCACATTTGATAGGGGAAGGTGATAACATCTTATATAACCTCAAACATTTATATACGTATGAGACTCAGAATATATTCATGGTTTGTACCATAAGTTTGGTTTATTCAGGATCCTTGCCCTGTTTCTATCATAGTTTGTCTTTGAAATGAAGTATTCATTTTTTTATTATTACTATTAAGAACATCAAGACCTTACCCATCAAGGTTACTGTGCTTTTTTTTTTTTTCTCTGATTTTACCTTAAATTTATTTATATTACTTTTGATAAATGGTGCATTAAAATTCACATGTAGTCAAATTTATCATTTTTCTTTGTGATTTATTTCACCACTTTCTGCTTAGAAAGTGCTTTCATTTTCTAAAATCAGACTCATCTGTCCTATTCTTTCTTTTACAATGTTGTTTAACTGTTCAACCCTATATGTTTATTTTGCAGTTAGAGTATGGGGTGAGGATAAAAATTTGACCTTGCAGGAGTGAATCAGCATATGAGTTATACCTTGCTGTGTCTGTTATTTTCTTCTTTACCTTCTTAATTGGAAACAGAAGCACAAAGCAGAAAGCATACCGATGGGGGTGGGCAGGAGGGTCAACTGACTTGAATTTTAGAAATAGCTCTGAGATTAAATTGTTGTATGAATTTTAAGCAATTCAAACAACTTTTCTGGCTCTCTATCACTTCATCTGCAAAATGAAAACATTGGAGCTCAAAGAGCTTGTTTATCCCCAAATCTCTTTGGCTCCCGTCTAGGTCTAGTGTATTACTATTACACATCCTATCATTGCCGGATCCTATGGCCACGGTAGCTGCAGCTAAAGCAATGGGCCAGTTCTTCTTTCTGAGTTAAAATGACCAAAGAAATCTTCTTGCAGTAACCCAAGAAGTTGCCAAATCAGATATCTGCTGAATAGATATTTGGATTAGGAATATCTGTTCTTAGATAATTATGTTTGTGCAATCCTGAAATTGCCTTGCTATCATGCAATTTAGTGCGTTTTCATCCCACTCATATCCAATGTTTTAACTCAACTCAATCGCCCGTTATTCTGTGTTCATATACATTTGTAAGTAGACCTTACATTTTTCCTATAACTATGGACTATGGGGGCTTCCCAGTTGGCACAGTGGTAAATAATCTGTCTGCCAATGCAGGAGACACAAGGACGTGGGTTTGATCCCTGGGTCAGGAAGATCTCCTGGAGTATGAAATGGCAACTCACTCCAGGATTCATGCCTGGAAAATCCCATGGACAGAAAAGCCTGGTGGGCAGCCACCCATGGGGTCACGAAGAGTCGAACAAGACTGAGCGAGTGAGCACACGTGAGCTACGGACTGCAAGCTCTGTGCTCACAGAGAGGCCGTCACCACTGTGCTCTGCTGCACTGTAAGTTACCTTAGAGCTCAGTACAGTCCCAGTCATTCCTTATGTGTGACAGACTAGAACAAGCTGTTCCAACACTCTTGAAAGTGAAGGCATTGATCACTGAGTTTTGTCTGACCCTTTGTGACTCCATGGACTAGAGCCTGCCAAGCCCCTCTGTCCATGCGATTTCCCAGGCAAAAATACTGGAATGGGTAGCCATTCCCTTCTCCAGGGGATCTTCCTGATTGAACCAGACCCAGGGATTAAACCCAGGTCTCCTGCATTGCAGGCAGATTCTTTTACCATCTGAGCCATCAACACTCTTAGTGTAATTAAAAAAAAAAAAAAAAAAAGGGGTGTTGGAATAGCTTGTTGCAGTCTGACACACAAACACATACAACTAGCCAAAGATTTTCAGGTTAGTAGTGACAGAGTAGAAACTAGCATCAAGACCTATAGACTTTCAAACCCAGTTCTTTCAAATACGGTAAACCCCTTCTATGAAGTTAACCATAAATCTCTCCATTCATATCAAGGCCTAGAGTGGTGAGCATTCCTCTTTAGCTGGCCAGGAGGAGAAATGAAACATTTACGTTTGTTTTCAATTGCTAGTAACCAAAGGATGTTGATATGGTCAAGATGGAGCAATACAATAAAAATTATTTAGCAAATAAAAGTTGGTATACGTTAGAAGCATTTTCTTCCACTGTGATTTAAAGAGTTAGCATTATGCCAGCCTCATAGAACATTCTGGGGGTGGGTTTATGGATGGATTGGGCAACATATCAAAAACAGCATTAAGGACCAATGAGTTAGATATGTGAAAGGCCACTGCAGAGTAAATGAATGGTCATCCACAGAGGCTATTCTCAGGGGGTGTTGGCTCATTCTCCCTGATATATGTTAACACAGGACATGTATGGTTACAGAATGCTCAGTATATGAGGGTGTTGTTATGCTTTGTTTCAACTCTTTTGTTAATTTAGAAGTTTAAGGTTATGCCATCTACCCAATATCACAGAGTGAGCCAAAGGAATAGCAGATGAATTAGTTATCTATTGTCATGTAACAAATTACCCCAAAACATAAAGGTTCAAAGCAACAGCAGACCTTTAATATTTATTACAGTTTGCATCCATGAGAAACCTTAGAGTTATCTGTGAGTTTCCATCACAGAATCTCTTACAAGGTTGCAGTCAAGATAGTTCCTGGAATTACAGTCGTCTGAAGTCTCGGCTGGGGCTGAAGGACTGGCTTCCCGGATAGCTACCTCCTATGTCCAGCAGATTGGTAACAGCTGGAGGAGGCCTCAACTTCCTCCGACGTGGTCCCCTCCATAGGCTGTTTGAATGACCCCTGGTTATGGCAGCTGGTTTCTCCCAGAGTGAGCAATCCAAATGAGATCAAAGCCAAAATCCTAACATCTTTTAAGATTACGTGTTAGATGTCACCCAGTGTGATTTCTGTAACATCCAATTGCTTACAAAGTCAGCCCTATTTGACGTAGAAGGGAACTAACTACCCAAGTGCATCGCTATCAGGAGATCAGGATCGTCGGAGGTTGAAGGGTTCAGAAGAATACCTAGCATATGATACTTTTACTAAGTTTTGTTTTAGGCTATTATTATTAATAGTAATTAATATCTCTATATTGGGTTTCCCAGGTGGCTCTAGTGGTAAAGAACCAGGATGCCAATGCAGGAGACTTAAGAGATGTGGGTTTGACCCCCGGGTTGGGAAGATCTCCTGGAGGAGGGCACGACAACTCACTCCAGTATCCTTACCTGGAGAATCCCATGAACAAGGAGCTGGTAGGCTACAGTCCAAAGGGTCACAAAGAATAGACATGACTGAAGTGACTTAGCATGCATCACTAGATTAATATAGTATAGCATCATAATTTTTAACGTTCATAGTTTACTTTTTGTCTGTTACTATAGTTTAATTTTTGTAGGTTAAAGAAAGGAGATAAAAACAATTGGTAACAGTGGGAATCTGGATTCCTTGACTGTGGTCTTTATAACCAATGTAAGTTTTAGATCTACCCTTAAAAAATTAGAAAAAAGGTTAAATATCAGTATCTTATTCATATTCAAATATGAATACAGACAGCATATTAAAAAGCAGAGAAATTACTTTGCCAACAAAGGTCTGTCTAGTCAAGGCTATGGTTTTTCCAGTAGTCATGTATGGATGAGATAGTTGGACCATAAAGAAAGCTGAGAGCTGAAGAATTGATGCTTTTGAACTGTGGTGTTGGAGAAGACTCTTGAGAGGCCCTGGGACTGCAAGGAGATAAAAACCAGTCAACCCTAAAGGCAATCAGTCCTGAATATTCATTGGAAGGGCTGATGCTGAAGCTGAAATTCCAATACTTTGGACACCTGATACGAAAAACTGACTCATTAGAAGAGACCTTGATGCTGGGAAAAGATTGAAGGTGGGAGGAGAAGGGGACGACAGAGAATGAGATGGTTGGATGGCATCACTGACTCGACGGACATGAGTTTGAACAAACCCCAGGAGTTGGTGATTGACAGCGGGGCCTGGCGTGCTGCAGTCCATGGGGTCACAGAGTTAGACACAACTGAGCGACTGAACTGACTGATGAATAGGGAAAGAGGAATCACATATGCAGATAACTATAATACAGGCTATAGAGTAACAGGAAAGGTCACCAGACACATTCTCAAAACATTCTGTGAGAGTTTGGGCATTTTGGAAATTGTGTAGAATAGAGAGAGACTTAAGGGAGAGAGGTCATTTCCATGGATTATTTAGAGATAATTAGATTTTAAAAAGAAAAAAAACAATAGGAAAGAGGGAACAGAACGAGTTAAAATGTGATGGTGAGGAATCAGAGTCCTCTGGGACAAAGGGAAAAGCATAGTTTCATTTGGCCAACACGTGGATGGAGACGGTAACTGTGAAGTTTATTCTTTAGGCAATAGCAGAAACACCGCAAGGGGAGAATGGCCTGCGAAACAGTCATCAGGCAGTTTTTACAAGTTGATCTAGAGGAATAAGAAAATGAATGTTAAGAGATCAGTTAGGAGGCAATTGTACAAGGTACTTAAGTTTCAATCTGAATCTAAAGAAATAAGTGTCAAAGAATAAAAATAGCTCACTGTTTCATATTTTTAGTAGACAGCCTTATATTTTTAAGATCAGATTTGTAGCTTGGGGCATCTGAGTGGGTGTGGGTGCTGAGGAGGAAGCATTAACCAAACATTCTTTCTGCTAGAGCCAAATGGGTTGGATTTAGTTAATATGGTCTCTGTTTTCTTTCTTTATTCACTCAAGACCATTCTGTGAGTGACTGCATTGTTCTGGTTGCTATGAAAATTCTCTGAAGTGAAGACGAAGACTCAACTTATGCCTTATTTCTTTGTTGCCCTTAGGGGAGAATGTGTTCAGAAAGGTGCTGGTTGCCTTTGATTCCTGTCCTCCTGTTTGCTCTTGAATTCACTGCAGTGTGGTCTTTGTCCCCAGTGTTTTACTGAAGTTGTTTGTGCCGAGTTCCCCAAGGATCCCCTCCATGGGGGCAAAGCCGATGGGCAGTTCCCAGTCCAGCTCTTCCTTCACAGACATCTGCCCAGTTCCTCTTTCGCTCCTTCCTGTCACTTGCCATCTGACTTCCTTGACTCCTCTGCTGATTTTCCTTCTGCTATTACTACATAATTTTCTACTGGTTTCGGTTACAAAATTTATTTTAGTGGTTCCTCTTCTTCCTGTTTCTTAAAGGTTCAAGTGTCTGAGGGCTCATTCTCTCCCCTTCTCTTCTGTATCAACACCGCTCTCTTGGCGATCCCATATAGTCACCTGGATTAAAATACTGTCTTGGTGTTAAAGATGTCCAAATTTGTAGTTTTATTTTAGACTTTTCCTTGTCCTTTTACTCATACCTATCCATCTGCTTACTCGTTATACCCATAAATCTAGAATTGATATTTCAAATCAGAAGTCCAAAACTGAACTAATTTTTCCCCAAATCTATTTTTGACATAGGCTTTCCCATCCAAGTTGGAGGTGTTTTCTTCCTTTTATTAATCCTTGGCTTCCTTCTCTTTACACCACCACATTCAGTAAATATATCACAGATTTCATTGGCTCTGTTATCACAATAAGTCCAAAATCCTTTCTACCATGCTGGTTTGCATCCCCACGTCACCACCTTTTCACACTTGTATCACTGCCTTGCCTGCTGTATTTGCCCTCTCTTGTCATACCCGAGCAATCTAAATTCATTATGATAGGAATAATTATTTGAAAATATAAGTCATAATAGATAGCTTCATTGTTTAAAATACTGTGTTGGTTCCACACTTCACTCACTGGAAAATTAAAGTCCATTTAATCATCTACAAACTCCTTCTAGTCTTCTCACTGTCAAAATCATATTATTCCCTAAGATAATGTTTTATCACTTCCTTCTATTTTATCCTTGCTCATTTTTCCTCTAGATTGTTTGGCTGTTTAGCTGTTTTGCAACCCACCAAGAACAGTCTTTGTACTTGTTTTCTTTGATTGGAATTGTCTTGTCACTAGTATTAACAAGGGTTATTTTCTTACTTTCTCAAGTCTAATGAAATGTGCTACTCAAGGATACCTGCCCTGTTGCCCTTATTTACAACTTCAAGCTATTTCCTCCACTGAAGCTCTCTCTGGTTATCTTTATCTCTCTATTCTTTTGTTTTTATTTCATAGGTTATATGACCATGTGACATAATAGATATGTATTTTAATCACATAAATAAATGCATTCTAATGTCTCTTCACAGTAGAATGCATCCTTCATGAGGGCAAGGATCGCTGTCTTCTGTTGTTCCTATAGAAATATCTGGCACAAAGTAGAAACTCAATACATAATAAGTGAATTGATAACACAGTGAGGAGACAGATATGTTCGTTCAGGTCAGTCACTCAGTCGTGTCCGACTCTACGACCCCATGAATTGCAGCACGCCCGGCCTCCCTGTTCATCACTAACTTCCAGAGTTCACACAAACTCATGTCCATCGAGTCAGTGATACCATCCAGCCATCTCATCCTCTGTCGTCCCCTTCTCCTCCTGCCACCAATCCCTCCCAGCATCAGAGTGTTTTCCAGTGAGTCTACTCTTCACATGAGGTGGCCAAAGTACTGGAGTTTCAGCTTCAACATCAATCCTTTCAACGAAGCCCCAGGACTGATCTCCTTAAGGATGGACTGGTTGAATCTCCTTGCAGTCCAAGGGACTCTCAAGAGTCTTCTCCAACACCACAGTTCAAAAGTATCAGTTCTTCAGTGCTCAGCTTTCTTCCATTCCAACTCTCACATCCATACATGATTACTGGAAAAACTGTAGCCTTGAATAGATGGGACATTTGTTGGCAAAGTAATGTCTCTGCCTTTGAATATATTCTCTAGGTTGGTCATAAACTTCCAGGATATCTGGCTCTAGATGAGTGATCACATCATCATGATTATCTGGGTCATGAAGATCTTTTTTGAACAGTTTTTCTGTGTTCTTGCCATCTCTTCTTATCTTCTGCTTCTGTTAGGTCCATATGATTTCTGTCCTTTATTAACCCATCTTTGCATGAAATGTTCCCTTGGTATCGCTGATTTTCTTGAAAATATCTCTAGTCTTTCCCATTCTGTTGTTTTCCTCTATTTCTTTGCATTGATCACTGAGGAAGGCTTTTTTTTTTTTAATCTCTCCTTGCTCTTCTTTGGAACTCTGCATTCAGATGCTTATTTCTTTCCTTTTCTCCTTTCCTTTTTGCTTCTCTTCTTTTCACAGCTATTTGTAAGGCCTCCCCAGATAGCCATTTTGCTTTTTTGCATTTTTTTAAATGGGGATGGTCCTATAGAAATATCTGGCACAAAGTAGATACTCAAGAGATAATAAGTGAATTGATAACACTGTGGGGAGAGAGATATGGAAACAGGGCAAATATAATTATGACCAAGCACTGCTGTGACAATGAAGAAGCAGATCTCCTCCATTCATGGGTAAGATATGTCCTTCAGAAAAGGGCTTATCTGTGAGTTTCAAAAGTATTAATTTTGAAACTTTGATTGTTAAATTTTAATAAGAATGTAAATCTCTGTCCTTTGTTTCTGTTAAAATGGAGTTTCTGATGAAGAATAGAGGCCATGTTGTGGGCTTTTCTTATCATATGAGAGTTTACATCTTGAGGTTCAAACAATCTCAGTTAAGTTAAACTTTAATTATACCCTGTACATATAGTATTTTCCCATGCCCACCTGCCAAATTTCTACCGATTCACCAAGGCTCAGATTAAACGCAATCTCTTCTAAGAAACTACTTGCTTCTCACTAATCAGAAATAAGCCCTCCCTTTTACATATATTGGCTGGCATCCAATTCTCCTTTCTAAATTATGAACTCATTTTGAGTACAGACCTTCAGACCTACCTCTATGTTCCTTACAGTTCACCGAGAAAGTCCCTGTATACAGTTGTAGGTAAGAGGTTGCACTAAATTATTTTTTTAGAATCCTTCCAAACCTAATATTAGATTGGAAACACTCAATCTAGCTTCAGTGATACACGTGGTTTTGGTGTACTGCCATAGGGCATATAGAATTGAACCCATGAATTTGATTTTATGGGCTTCTTCAACCAAGTAAAAAAAAAAAAAAGAGAGAGAGAGAGAGAGAGAATGAACTCATTTTGAGTACAGACCTTCAGACCTACCTCTATGTTCCTTACAGTTCACCGAGAAAGTCCCTGTATACAGTTGTAGGTAAGAGGTTGCACTAAATTATTTTTTTAGAATCCTTCCAAACCTAATATTAGATTGGAAACACTCAATCTAGCTTCAGTGATACACGTGGTTTTGGTGTACTGCCATAGGGCATATAGAATTGAACCCATGAATTTGATTTTATGGGCTTCTTCAACCAAGTAAAAAAAAAAAAAAGAGAGAGAGAGAGAGAGAGAAATCATTCAATGCCTCTTATTTCCAGGAAATGTTCTGGGCTTTTAACATGTATAATCCCATGTAATAAACAAATAGCACCATTGAGCAGGTATAATTGTCCTTTTTTGTTCTGCAAATGAGAAAATAGAGTCTCATAAATGTTAGATGACATCTTGAAGGTCACACATCCTGGAAGTGACAGAGCTAGAGTTCTAAGCCAGTTGCGTATTATTCCACTAACTCGAAGGGCACACGGCAGAGAAAATGAACAGACGAGAAGCGACGGCACATTCCAAATGCTGAGGAAAGAGCGGGCTGCAATAGAGTGAATCTGACGGATGTCACACTGGGGCACAGTTTGTGGAACCAATTCCACTATGCCATAAACAATTGATTTTGGAGAGAGTTCACACTAAAGCTTACAAGACAAGGAGCTATTTTTGACTCTGTCTTGAGTGAAACATTGGTGCCATCAGTGGCATTAAAGGAGGTTGCAGTGCTAAGACAGGATGATAGTTCTATAATTAAGTTTGACATCTTCACTGGAGATCATATCAGGTATTGCTGGCTTGATGAACTTTAAGGAAAAAAAAAATTAGAGTGAGCTAGAAACTGCCTGGAGGGAAAGTATAAAATTAAAATCCATAGAATCCAAAGGAAATCAGTTTAAGAATAAATATGACAGTCCCTAAAGTTTTGTCTGCCACAGCACAACCAAAAAAATAGGAGCTAAGAGGGTGATAATTGAGTCAGACTAGCTGGATGCAGGCAGAGAAATTGTTTCAGTCCAAAGAATTCTGTTTTGAACAGTATAAGACTAGTCTATATAATTTCAACTATGAGAGAGCTAAGGAGAGAGAAAAATAAGAAAAGAGAAATCTTAAATATAATTAAAATATATATACATAGTCTTGTAGTGACTTCACTGGTGGTTCAGTGGTAAAGAATCTGCCTCCCAGTGCAGGGGATGTGCGTTCCTCCCTGGTCAGGGTATAAGATCCCACAGGCCACGGGTCAGTTAAGCCCTCCCACCACTACTAGAGAAGCCTGTGTGCTGCAAAGGAGACCTAGCATCCCAAAAAAAAAAAAAAAAATTAATAAAATAATAAATATATAAATATACTTTTGTAGATATCAAATATACCAAATTCTTGTAGATATCAAAAATAAAGCCTTGATAGGTGCAGGTGTGTGTGCTGCCATATCTGACTCTGTGACCCCAGGGCGTATAGCCTGGAAATTTCCTCTGTCCATGGAATTTTCCAGGCAAGAACACTGGAGTGGGCTGCTGTTTTCTTCTCCAGGGGATCTTCCTGACCCAGGGATAGAACCCACGTCTCTTATGTCTCCTGCATTGGCAGGCAGATTCTTTACTACTAGCACCACCTGGGAAGTGAGGCAAGTCCCATACTGTGTCCAATGTTTTATGAAGGCAGGAAGAGAAGGGGGCGACAGAGGATGAGGTGGTTGGATGGCATCACTGACTCCATGGACTTGGGTTTGGGTGGACTCCGGGAGCTGGTGATAGACAGGGAGGCCTGGCCTGCTGCAGTTCATGGGATCGCAAAGAGTCAGACACAACTGAGTGACTGAACTGAACTTATCCTCCAGATATCTCAGAATATGGGGCGTGAGGTGGAATTTTGTAGATCGGTAACAGAATGCTGACACTTTACTAAAACATTTCTTCTTCCTAAGCATGTGTTTTCCAGCATTCCTACAATTATTCGTGTCCATGTCATTGAATACTAGCCAGTGGGACATGAAGAGGATTGATTAGTGTTACTTCAACCTGAGCCCATAAGACTTTCTTAAGGATGAGCATTCATGCTGTTTCCCATTCCCTTTCATTCAAATAAGTAGAACATCTTTGAGAGGCATGATTGGCAATCATGAAGGCAAAACTTGAAAAGATACTTCATTTCTGAGCTGCCCATCAATTTGGAAAGTGAACTTTTGAGGTTATTTGAGTCAGAAGTAAATCTCTATAATGCTCAACCCACCATATATTTTGGGTTTGTGTGTGACAGTGGTGGGTATTTCCTTAAAGAACATAAAGATTCCACCTCATTAACAGACAAATAAAGAAGCAAAGACCCAGAAAAGTTAGCAGGAAGGTTAAAAATAGGGACAGAGCTTCTTAAAAACTTCTTTGTGTGACGCTAAGCGGCTGTAGCTATGGGAAGAATCAGGACCTACTTAAAATCAGGCACTACTATATTTAAGATAGGTAACTAGCAAGAACCAGCTATATAGCACAGGAAATTATACTCAATATCTTATAACCTATAATGGAAAAGAATCTGGAAAAGAGTACATGTATGTGTATGTATGTATACATGTGTGTACACTGAATATAACTGAATCACTTTGCTGTATACCTGAAGCTAACACATTAACTATGCTTTAATTTAAAAAAAGCAAAAAGGGGTCTTTTTTTCTATGAATTTATGTCATCTTTCAGTAGACCTCTTTTCTTTGAGATTTGGGAGTGGACAACAGAGGGAACATGGAACAACAGACTGGTTCAAAACTGGGAAAGGAGTACGTCAAGGCTGTATATTGTCACCCTGCTTATTTTAATTATATCCAGAGTGCATCATGTGAAAGGCTGGGCTGGATGAAGTGCAAGCTGGAATCAAGATTGCTGGGAGAAATATCAATAAGTCCAGTATGCAGATGGCACCACCTTTATGGTGGAAAGTGAAGAGAAGTTAAAAAGCTTCTTGAGGAAGTGAAAGAGGAGAATGAAAATGCTGTCTTAAAACCTAACATTCAAAAAACTAACATCATGGCATCCAGTCCCATCATTTCATAGCAAATAGATGGAGAAACAATGGAAACAGTGGGAGACTTTATTTTCTTGGACTCCAAAATCACTGCAGATGATTACTGCAGCCATGAAATAAAAAGATGCTTGATCCTTGGAAGAAAAGCTATGGCAAACCTAGACAGCATATTAAAAAGCAGAGACGTTATTTTGCCAACAAAGGTCCTTATAGTCAAAGCTATGGTTTTTCCAGTGCTCATGTATGGATGTGAAAGTTGTACTATCAAGATGGTTGAACACCAAAGAATTGATTCTTTTGATCTGTGGTGGTGGAGAAGACTCTAGAGAGTCCCTGGACTGCAAGGAGATCAAACCAGCCAGTCCTAAAGGAAATCAGTCCTGAATATTCATTAAAAGAACTGATGCTGAAGCTGAAGCTCCAATACTTTGGCCACCTGATGCAAAGAACTGACTTGTTAGAAAAGACTCTGAAGCTAGAAAGACTAAAGATGGGAGAGGAAGGGGATGACAGAGGAAAAGATGGTTGGATTGTATTACTGACTCAATGGATATGAGTTTGAATAAGCCCTGGGAGTTGATGAAGGACAGGGAAGCCTGGCGTGCTACAGTTCATGGGGTTGCAAACAGTCACAACTGAGTGACTGAACAGCAAGCAGAGGGGAACCGCCTTCCTCTACAGACTTTTCAAAAGGGGAGGGCGTGTTTTGATACCATTTGCTACTCCCTCCCAGCAAAAAAAGATAACCAAATCATGGCTCTCTTAGCTCCAATAGGAAGCCTAGGATTAATTTCATTTAAGTATTTATTTTCTTGTGTGTATATATATGTGTGTGTGTGTGTGTATATATATATATATATAATTGTTCATTTACAAAGTTATGCCAATTTCTACTGTGCAACAGATGACTCAGTTATACACAGACAGACAGACACACACACACACACACACACACACATACTTTCTTTTATAATGTCCTTTTCCATTATGGTTTATCCCAGGAGATCGAATATAGTTCCCTGTGCTACAAGCATAGTTGATGTATAGTGTCGTTGTTTTAAATTTCATGTTAATTTCTGCTGTACAACAGAGTGTTCAGTTATACACACACACACACACATATATATATACTATTATCTTTTCCATTGTGTCTTATCACAGGATATTGAACTTAGTACCCTGTGAGTCCCAGTAGAACTTTGTTGTTTATCCATCTTATATATAATAGTTTGCATCTGCTAATCCCAACGGAGAAGGCAATGGCACCCACTCCAGTGCTCTTGCCTGGAAAATCCCATGGACGGAGGAGCCTGGTGGGCTACAGTCCATGGGGTCACTAAGAGTCAGACATGACTGAACAACTTCACTTTCACTTTTCACTTTCATGCATTGGAGAAGGAAATGGCAACCCACTCCAGTGTTCTTGCCTGGAGAATCTCAGAGATGGGGGAGCCTGGTGGGCTGCCGTCTATGGGGTTGCACAGAGTTAGACACGACTGAAGTGGCTTAGCAGCAGCAGCAGCAGCAGCAGCTAATCCCAAACTCATTTGAAAAGACCCTGATGCTGGGAAAGATTGAGGGCAGGAGGAGAAGGGGACGACAGAGGATGAGATGGTTGGATGGCATCACCAACTCAATGGATGTGAGTTTGGGTAAACTCTGGCAGTTGGTGGTGGACAGGGAGGCCTGGTGTGCTGTGATTCATGGGTTTTCAAGGAGTCAGACACAACTGAGTGACTGAACTGACTGAATCCCAAACTAGGGTCAAGTTTAAAAAGCAAACATATTATCCTCAAATTAAGAAAAAAAAAATCTTAAGTCCAAGACTCAGCAGGTTTTAACATTTTTTCCTTCCCTAGGTGTGGTCTGTTTTCTTGGAGAAAAAATTACATATAATGAAGCCCAGGAAAGACCTAGATAAGAGACATGTTTGCTATTGCCACCAGCTTCAGATGAGAAGCAGATAGGGCTTCCCTGGTTCCTCAGAGGTTAAAGCGTCTGCCTGCAATGCGGGAGACCCGGGTTCGATCCCTGGGTCAGGAAGATCCCCTGGAAAAGGAAATGGCAACCCACTCCAGTATTCTTGCCTGGAGAACCCCATGGATGGAGGAGCCTGGTGGGCTACAGCCCACAGGGTCGCAAAGAGTCAGACACGACTGAGTGACTTCACTTCAGATGAGAGAGGCAATACTGGGTATGTGATATGATAGTGTTCCAGGTCCAGTTAGAGGATTCACCAAAATATCACAGGACCAGGACTTCCTATCGTCTGCAGGGGAGTAGAGAGCTTACTGCTATTATTTAGCAGGTAAAGATCAACTGATGATGCAGTCCAGTTAGTGTGAAAGCAATTAGTTCTAATAAAACCAGGGAAATGTTTAACAGGGCTGAGGGAGACAGCAACACAGTAGCAAATGAGACTCTGGACAGAGGAGCCGAGCTGCTGCTGCTGCTGCTGCTGAGTCGCTCAGTTGTGTCTGACTCTGTGCGGCCCCATAGATGGCAGCCCACCAGGCTACCCCATCCCTGGGATTCTCCAGGCAAGAACACTGGAGTAGGCTGCCATTTCCTTCTCCAATGCATGAAAATGAAAAGTGAAAGTGAAGTCGCTCAGTCGTGTCCGACTCTTAGTGACCCCATGGACCGCAGGCTACCAGGCTCCTCGGTCCATGGGATTTTCCAGGCAAGAGCACTGGAGTGGGGTGCCGTCGCCTTCTCCAGGAATTGTGCTAGCTGGTTGAAATTCTTGTCTTAATGACTCTACCTGAAAATGGATGCTGAAAGCTCTTTATGAGAGGGATAGACAAGTCATGGTAGGAAGTACAGTACAGACTTCAGAGATGCATATGCCCTGGCAGTTGGCAAAGTGAATTTTATAAAAAGAGAGAACCGTATTTAACTTCCACAGAATTCACTCTCATAGATTATGTTTTCAGGTTAATAGCACTGAGAAGAGAAATAGAAATCATTTTATAAAAACACATGTGACGATTTCAGGACATCTTAGGTTTTAAGACTTTTGTTACAGATGACAAATAAATGAAGAAATGGAAGAGTTGTTAAACTGAAATATATCCACAGGGAAGGGCCTAGAAGCTATTTCAAAGAAGAAAAGGAGGAAGACTATGTCTGCATTTTTCAATAAGAAAGGAAGATATAAGGGTAGCAAGTAAAGGCATCACTGACTCGATGGACGTGAGTCTGAGTGAACTCTGGGAGTTTGTGATGGACAGGGAGGCCTGGCGTGCTGCGATTCATGGGGTCGCAAAGAGTCTGACACGACTGAGTGACTAAACTGAACTGAACTGAAAGGCATACCTTGGTTTTTTGCACTTTGCCTCATTGCATTTTGCAAATAATAGTAATTTTTTTTTACAAATTGAAAGTGAGTGGCAACCTTATAGAGCAAGTCTGTTGGCATCATTTTTCCAACAGCATTTGCTCACTTCATGTCTCTCCATTCTGATAATTCTCCCAATATTTCAAAATTTTTAATTATTATTACCTTTGTTATTGGAAAAGGATAAGATTAAAGGCAGGAGGAGAAGGAGGTGACAGAGGATGAGATGGTTAGATGACAGCATCAACTCGATGGGCCTAAGTTTGAGCAAACTTTGGGAGATAGTGAAGGACAGGGAGGCCTGGCATGCTGCAGTCCATAGGATCACAAAGAGTAAGACATGACTTAGCAACTGGAAAACAGCAACGGTGGCCTGCGGTCAGTGATTTTTGATGTCACCATTGTCATTGTTTTGGTATACCATGACACAGGCCTACATAGGACTGAAAACTTAATAAATGTTGCCTGTGCTCTGACTGCTCAATTGGTTGGCTATTCAGCCATCTCTCTCCTTCCCTTCAGGCCTCCCAATACCCTGAGATACATCAATATTGAAATTAAGCCAATTTATAACCCTACAATGGCCTCAAAGTGTTCAAGTGAAGGGGACAGTCACACATCTCTCACTTTAGCCAAAACCTTATGAAGGATTGAGCTAAGCGAGGAAGATGTGTTGAAACCTGAGACAGGTGGAAAGCAATGCCACTTGAACTAGCTACAATGGGTAAACACAAAGGAAAAGCTCTCCAAGGAAATTAAAAGTGCTAATGCAGTGGACACAAATGATAAGAAAATAAGATAGCGTTCCTGCTGAAGTGGAGAAAGTTTCAGGGGTCTCGATAGAGGATCACAGAGGCTGCTGCATTCTCTTAAGACAAAGCCCAGTGTAGAGAAGGCCCTGTGCTGTGCTTAGCTGCTCAGTTGTGTCCAACTCTTTGTGACCCCATGAGTGGTAGCCCTCCAGGCTCCTCTGTCCATGGGGACTTTCCAGTCTAGGCAAGAATACTGAAGTGGGTTGCCCTGCCTTCCTCCAGGGGATCTTCCCATCCCAAGGATCGAACTCAGGTCTTCTGCATTGCAGGTGAATTCTTTAACATCTGAGCCACCATGAAGCCCAAGAATACTGGAGTGGGTAGCCTATCCCTTCTCCAGGGGATCTTCCTGATACAGGAATCAAACCAGGGTGTCCTGCATTGCAGGCAGATTCTTTACCAGCTAAGCTACCATGGAAGCCCAGAGAGGCCCTAAATCTCTTCAATCTAAGAGAAGTGAGGAAGCTGCAGAACAAAAGTTTCAAGCTCACAGAGGTTGGCTTGTGAAGCTTAAGTAACAAAGCCATCTCCATAATATAAAAATGCAAAGAGGAACAGCAAGTGCTAATGCAGAAGCTGCAAGTTATCCAGAAGACCTAGCTAAGATAATGAGGAAAGACAGCTGCACTAAAGAACAGATTTTAAGTGTAGATAAAAGAGCCTTATACTGGAAGAAGGCGCCAGTTAGGACTTTTCATAGCTAGAGAGGAGATGTCAATGCCTGGCTTCAAAGCTTCAAAGGGCAGGCTGACTCTCTTGTTAGGGGTTAACAGAGTTGGTAACTTGAAATTGAAAGCAGTGCTCATTTACCATTTTGAAAATTCTAAGATCCTTACAAACTTGTTAAGCCTACTCTGCTTGTGCTTTATAAATGGAGCATCAATGTCTGGATGAGAGCATATATGTTTAAAACATGGTTTATTGAGTATTTTAAGCTTACTGTTGAGAGTTATGCTTAAAAGAAAAGCATTCTTTTCAAAATATTGGTATTCATTGGAAATGTACCTGGTCACCCAAGAGCTATAATGAAGATATACAGCGAGAATACTGTTATTCTCATACCTGCTAGCACAACATCCATTCTGTAGGAGAGGGATCAGGGAGTAATCTTGACATTCAAGTTTATTATTTAAGACATACATTCCATAAGGCTATAGTTGCCATAGATAGTAATTCTTCCAATGAATCTGGGTAAAGTTAACTGAAACACTTCTGGAAAGGATTCACCGTTCTAGATGCTATTAAGAACATTCATGATTCACAGGAGGAGGTCAAAATACCAGTGTTAACAGAAGTTTGGAAGAAGTTGATTCCAACCTTCATGGATGACTTTGAGGGGTTCAAGACTCTAAGATGGAAGTCAAGAAATACCAAGAGAATAAGAATTAAAAACATACTGTGTGTTACATGGCAGCCTGGATGGCAGGGGAACTGGGGGAGAATGGACGCATGTAGGGGTATGGCGGAGTCCCTTTCCTGTCTACCTGAAACTATCACAGCATTGCTAATCAGCTGTTCCCCAATACAAAATAAGAAGTTTTTTTTTTCTTAAAAATAAAAAAGAAGCAGTCTGAAAATGTGACTGAATTGCTGAAGTTCAGTTCAGTCACTCAGTCGTGTCCAACTCTGCAACTCCATGAATCACAGCACGCCAGGCCTCCCTGTCCATCACCAACTCCTGGAGTTCACTGAAACTCATGTCCATCAAGTCGGTGATGCCATGCAGCCATCTCATCCTCTGTCTTCCCCTTCTCCTCCTGCCCCCCAATTCCTCCCAGCATCAGGGTCTTTTTCAGTGAGTCAACTCTTTGCATGAGGTGGCCAAAGGATTGGAGTTTCAGCTTCAGCATCAGTCCTTCTAATAACACCCAGGACTGATCTCCTTGAGGATGGACTGATTGGATCTCCTTGCGGTCCAAGGGACTCTCAAGAGTCTTCTCCAACAGCACAGTTCAAAAGCATCAATTCTTCAGTGCTCAGCTTTCTTCACAGTCCAACTCTCACATCCATACATGACCACTGGAAAAACCATAGCCTTGACTAGATGGACCTTTGCCAGTACAGTAATGTCTCTGCTTTTGAATATGCTATCTAGGTTGGTCATAACCTCACAATAAAACTTTTGGAAATGAGGAGTTGCTTCTTATGGATGAGCAAAGAAAGATGTTCTTTGAGATGGAGTCTGCTCCCAGTCAAGATGCTATGAAGATTGTTGAAATGATGGCAAAGTATTTGGAATATTACATAACCATGGTTGATAAAGCAGTGACAGTTCCAGACAATTGACTTCAATTTTGAAAGAAGGTCTACTGTGGGTAAAAAGCTCTCCAACAGCAAAGCATGCTACAGAGAAATTGTTTGTGAAAGGAAAAGTCAATCAATGCAGAAAACTTCATTGTGATCTTATTTTAAGAAATTACCATAACCGCTTCAAGCTTCAACAACCAGCACCCTAGTCATTCAGCAGCCATCAACAAGAACTTCCACCAGCAAAACGATTATGCTTTGCTGAAGGCTGAGATGATGCCTAGTATTTTTTAGTAATAAATTATTTTTAAATTATGTACTTTAAAAAAAGATATGTATTAATACTAATGCCCCCTTGTGTTAAAATCACTTTTATATGCACTAGGGAAACAAAAAATTTATGTGGCTCATTTTATTGAAAGATTTACTTTAATAGGTGGCCTGGAACAAAATCCCCAGTATCTCTGAGGAAGGCCTGTGGTCACATTCACATGTTGCAGGACTTCATTTGAGAAAAAGAGACAGATTTGTCTGGAAGATGCTTAAGCTTGTATTATATGTTGAGCAATATGCTATAGGCTTTAATTGAATTATCCCTTTCCAGCCTCAGAATATCTGTTAGGATAAATGTTATTTTCCTTGTTTGTAGATGAAAATGAAAGATTCAGAGATGTAGGTGAATAGTGTGTGAGACCATGGGTCAGTTTTTCCTTTCATATGCTAGAAGGTCTATAATTCCTTTATAAACATTAATAAATTTTCATCTTTCTTTAGAAAAATATAGCTTCGAAGCTATAACTATTCAGTTCAGTTCAGTTCAGTTGCTCAGTCATGTCTGACTCTTTGCGACCCCATGAACTGCAGCACGCCAGGCCTCCCTGTCCATCACCAATTCCCAGAGTTCACTCAACCTCACGTCCATTGAGTTGGTGATGCCATCCAGCCATCTCATCTTCTGTCGTTCCCTTCTCCACCTGCCACCAATCCCTCCCAGCATCAGAGTGTTTTCCAATGAGTCAACTCTTCACATGAGGTGGCCAAAGTACTGGAGTTTCAGCTTCAACATCAATCCTTTCAACGAAGCCCCAGGACTGATCTCCTTAAGGATGGACTGGTTGAATCTCCTTGCAGTCCAAGGGACTCTCAAGAGTCTTCTCCAACACCACAGTTCAAAAGCATCAATTCTTTGGCACTCAGCTTTCTTCACAGTCCAACTCTCACATCCATACATGACTACTGGAAAAACCATAGCCTTGACCAGACGGACCTTTGTTGGCACAGTAATGTCTCTGCTTTTGAATATGCTGTCTAGGTTGGTCATAACTTCCCTTCCAAGGAGTAAGCGTCTTTTAATTTCATGGCTGCAATCACCATCTGCAGTGATTTTGGAGCCCCAAAAAAGCTATAACTATTAAATCACAATAAAGTCAGTGTGCTGTGTTTGCAGAAAGATATATTTTCTAGTTGCAATAAATACAATATATAATGTTTGAAAGTTTCCTAAAGATATTTCTACTTAAAAACTATATCAATCTTACTTTTAAATATCTTAAACAGTTTACTATTTCTTAAAATTTCATAGCCTTAAAAATTTTCACACATCATCATAAGTACATATAAACTATTTTATCAGAGAGTTTTTGATTTCTATCAAACATGCAGAAACCGGACTCTGGGGAGTGGCTGAGCTGGGGTGGGGGGTTGGGGGGGAGGTACAGAAAGTGACAGGCGGATGGGGGCAGGCATGTCCCTGGGATAAATTATGCTATTAAAAATGTAAAGATGCATTTGGCCTAGTTTGCCAGGAAGATCACGCAAGTCCACACACACACTGTACTGTCCACCTGTGAGCCCAGACATGCCGGTTTTCATCACTTCACAGAACAAAACCATGATGGATGAGATTCTGATCGCTATAGGTGGCCCTGAGGCTGATGGGGCTGCACCGGGTGCCTGGCTGGCAGCCTCTGCAGTTACAGCTCCTTTTATCCAGAGCAGGGTGTTACCCAGAGTCAGGGTTCCAGGGCTCCTGATCTGACTAAACTGACATCTCAAAAGGTCTGTATATGTCACGTCCTAGGTTGGGGATCTTACCCCAAGAGGCTCTTCAGAAAAGGGGCTAGATGATTTTTGCTCCTGCCCTTTAGGACCCCTCTCTCAGTCCTTCTTTAAGCCCCCTCTCTGAATCCCACCACTGACCCCGTCTCAGTCCCCTTCTCACAAGTCAGCCCACAACACATCTCTGGTAATCATTGCCCATCCCCTCACGGCTGCTCTTCCCCGTCACAAAGCCTGGCCAAAAGCCAACTAGTTAAGCCAAGCAGCAGAACAAAATCCCTTTCGGGGGAACAAAAGCCCAGGATGGGGCTACTGGCTGCATTTTCAATTCATGGCTAATCCCACCGGGCCCAACCCACAGAAGTGACTTTTACTTTTTCCCTCTTCCCAGACCATCCCCGACCCGCCCTGCCTGGCAGTTCACCCAGAAATGGGATGCTCTGGCTCCTCTCCTCCCCGACACGCGGCCCTGGGTTCTCTCCTCGTCTCTGTCAACAGCGCCTATGTGGGGTTTCATCCAGACCTAGGGGATCAACGTGTCTAAATGCCAGAGATTCCCAGACTTACAAGTTAGCCTTGCTGCCTTCGTGCTCCAGAGTTAATGGGCCCAATGGAATTTTTGGTATTCCACATGGATGTTCAATAGGCATTCCTGTCCTGAACATGGCCCAAATGCGAATTCTGATTTTCCCCTTCTCTGACCCTCACTTTAGTAACTGCTGCAGTTCCCTCACCCTATTCACTGTGAAAACCAGAACCTAACGCATTGCCCTGGCTTTTCCCTCTCCCTTATGTTCCTGACCCAATCCAAGCATGGGCCCTTTGGGTTCCCCCTGTAGATACACGTTCAACAATCCACTCTGCTCTAACATCGCAGGTCCAGCCACCACCACCTCTTGTCTGGACTGTTAGGACAGATTCCCATGTGCTCTCCCTACTACTTTTTGATTCCTCTGCAACTCAAAGTCACCCTGCCATTTCCCCTCCTCCGTGGCTTCCCTCTGCACTCGGTCAAATCCTTATAACTCGTCCTTACCTCCTCCAGCCGCACTGGGACCCCCTGGATTGCTCGGAAGTCATCCTCCGAGTCTCACTTCAGCCACTGCCAGTTACCCTGTTTCGGTTTCTTTACAGCACCGGTCGCTCTCTGAAGCGGCATCTTTACCACCCTAATCCCAATGCCTAGAACTGTGCCTGGCCCACTTAACCTTCTGGGCGATGTCAAAGTGGCCTGTAAACGCGAAGCTCATCTCCACCAGACTTGTCCTCTGGGTCAGACGGTGCTTTGTCCTCGCCCAGAGGAGGCAGCAGCATGTTCCATAAGAACCCAGGCCTCAGAATCAGAAAGCCCTGGGTTGATACCTGACTCTGTAACGTACCAGCTGTGTGACTGTGAAAAAGTCATTTAATGGCTCTGTGCTTCAATTTGAAAAGACAAGTAATAACCCGTGTTCACGTCTCTCATAGAAAGCAGAGGAGGTGAAATCACTTTTATGAGACTTGGAAATAACAGCCTCCAAAGCATCACCCAAGTCTGTCCCTTCAGGCAGAAGCTACAGTGGTTATAACAGGAGGGCTGCAGAGAGAATGCTGGGCTGGGATACAAGTTGCTGTGAACAGACCTAATGTCATATGCAGAAATATGTAAAACAGAGCTGTGACTCCCTTTAACCACAGGCGGACTGGGAGGAGGTGGGGACGGAAATGTCCAGAGTGTGTGCGGGGCTCCTGCAAACCAACCAGAAAGAGGCTACAGCCCAGTGCGCACGGGGAGAGGATACCGTGAGCGCTGGACAGTAGAGAAGCAAACAGGTTTTCAGGTTTTTCAGTAATTCTGCTATTTGTTGAAGCCCTACTACATGCCCCGTCGCAGACAGAGCCCCTGCTCTTGGGGAGGTATCCTGATGGGCCCAGGCACCATCTCCTCTGGCCTGAACCGCCCCACCCCTCCCTCCCGCATTCTGCCTGCAGCTACTCTCCTCTGGTGTGAGCGACCCAGCAGGTCAAACAAGTCTGATCACAGNCCCCGTCGCAGACAGAGCCCCTGCTCTTGGGGAGGTATCCTGATGGGCCCAGGCACCATCTCCTCTGGCCTGAACCGCCCCACCCCTCCCTCCCGCATTCTGCCTGCAGCTACTCTCCTCTGGTGTGAGCGACCCAGCAGGTCAAACAAGTCTGATCACAGCGCTCTTTTGCTCCAAACTTGCCAGTCTTCTGCCTTCGGTGGACAAGACACTCTCCCAGGCCATCGCTGACTAGGCAGTCCCCTTCCCCACCCCAGCCCCCGCTTCAGGGCTCCTCAGCAGAGCTGGGCACGTGCCTGTTCCTTTGTCTCTTCACTGCCACAGCAAGGAAGGCTCTTGGCCTGGCTCTCTCCCTCCTCCTCCAGGTCCTTCCTCTACTGGGATGTTCTCAGGGCCACCTCCCCTGCCGCCACGCTCTCCCCTGCCCCCCACTCCACACTCGCGTGGTGTGTTATGTCGATGAGGGTCTGGAACCTGGCTGTCACCCAGCATGTAGAGAGACAATGACACAGGAGTGCTCAGTGACCACCTGGGGAATGAATGAGTCCTGCTGGGGGACCCAGCGCATCCAGAGAGTCACTCCCATTAGTCGTCCTGGCAAAAGGTGAAAGATGGCCCTTAGCAAGCTTTGATATGGATACTGAGAAGTTGGGGGGGCGGGGGGCGTGGTCACAAATGTACAGACCAGTGGAAGTTTTTAGGAAAGTTGAGGGGGCTGTGAGTTTACATGTGTGCATGTTTACACACACAAATATATACTTGTGCAAACCCTCTGACTCAGGAATGCCACGTCTAAGGGCCACTCCTACAGAGGCACTGGGTGTAAGGACGTTCTTGGCAGTGTGGTTTCTAATGAGGAAGCGTGGAAACACCCTGCCTAGAGGCAGGAGACACGTTAAATGCACGATGGCACCTGCGTAAACAGCAGCGCTGCCCTCACAACGGACACAACGTGCATCGACAAGAAAGCATCTCCACGGTACGATCATGTGACAACAGGTTACAGAACAAGAGGGCAGGATGCTGCTTCTAGGAAAAAAATGAAACCTCAAAATGCACGTGCACATAAATATGCACCTAATGCAGAGACCAGAGGACGGGGGCTGCGTGTGCGCGCTCAGTGGTGTCGACTCTCCTTGTGACCCCATGGACTGTAGCCCGCCAGGCTCCTCCGTCCATGGGATTCTCCAGGCAAGAATACTGCAGTGGGTTGCCATGCCCTCCTCCAGGAGTTCTTCCCAACCCAGGGATCAAACCCGCATCTCCTATGGCTCCTGCTTGGCAGGCAGGTTCTTTACCACTAGCGGTACCTGGGAAGCCCCATACTCCATCCTATAGCCTGCTGCCAAGGCCACACTCCCTCCATCAGGGCCACATGGCAGGGGGCAGGGCCTCTGTACTATCCAGAAGTGTGCCGGGCCAGGGCTGAGAGCCGCAAACATAAAGACCAGCTAAAGAGAGATGAGGGACTTCCTCGCTGGTCCAGTGGCTAAGACTCCGAACTCCCAGTGCCAGGGGCCCACGTATCCCTGGTCAGGGAACGAGATCCCATATACGGCAACTAAGAGTTCACATGCTACAACCCAAGATCCTGTATGCTGCAACTAAGACCCAGTGCAGCCAAATAAACACACACTGTTTAAAAGAGAGAACAACGCCCTTCTGTCTCTGAGGTCAAAGGCTGGTTTCTGATGGGTTGGCGAATTGGTGGAACACTGGAGAATATCAGAACTTCCTGGGGAAATGATTTGAACCATCCTTGGAAGAGGGCAGACGTGAGCACAGTGCATGAAGTTTTGCTTGTGGAAGAGACTCATGGAGGGTCCCCAGTGACTTCTGATACTTTCCAGCAGCTGTGGACCCTGGTTTCATCATTTCAGGTCAGGCCTCATGACTGGAAGATGAAGCAGCTTTGCTTCCCCCACCAGGATGCACACACTCAGGAGCACAGATCCTTCGTCCTGAGATGGAGAAACACTTAGATCACTTCCCACCTCGCCCTAAGCCTTTCTACCTCTGTGAGTGAACTGGAGGTTTACTTCCACTTCCGTATAACTACTTCCCTGGTGGCTCAGAGGTTAAAACACCCACAAGGCAGCCCTTGCCAGTCCCGCCTCCCCCACCACCAGAGCCCGCATTGACGGAGAGCATCCCCTGGGTTGTTCTGTTTAATCCCACAGCCCCATTTGTGAATGGCAACCATAGATTAAGAGCCTTTGCCTAGAACAAGACCAAGAAATTTCTTGAAATAGATGACTATAGAGGAGATGCAGAGATGGGGGTGAGTGGAGCATGAAAAGGCTCACTCGAGGCAAGTAAATTCACAACATGTAGTCTTCCCAGAGCCTTGGAGCCTTCTCCGCCCCCCACCCCCCCTGCAAATACTGCCCTGTCACCTGCCACCCAGCCCAGAGGCTGAGAACACAGGCCTGGACTTCCGTCCTGCTCTGTGACATAGGACTCGCATGAGATCGCACAAGTGCCTACAGCTCAGGAAGCCACCCTCCACAGCAGCTCCTTGAGTTTTCACATGTGAAACGGGACCTTTCCTCCCAGGGTTGGTGGGAGGGAGAGCTTCGTAAAGTAACACTGCTGAGCCCTGCACCTGCCACCCAGCAAGCCCACCGTGAGCGGACCTGGTAGATTACACGTCATCACTGTCACCAGTCTTTTCTAGGACACAGCGCCAATATCTGTGGCATTCTGTGAGCAGGATGCCTTGATTCAAAAGGATGTCAGATTTCAAAGCAGGTCGCTCTAGGAAGTAACCATTTTTTGTATTGAAAGATCCACTGTGAGAAATGCACATAGACAGTGGCCTGGAGAACCTAGTCTTGCACGGACAGCTGTCGTCCACGGAGGGCAGGGTTTCAGGCTGTCTCTGCTCCCGTCTTCATGCCTGTGTGTGCTGGTTCCATTTCTCCCCTGCAGTGAGCCTGGGTTGCTCCTCTTTAACTTTTGTTAATGACGGGAGGCTTCTCTACATCCTCTCCCCCCCCCCCCAGCCCTCTTTTAAAATCTGGCTGTGCCGGGTCTCAGTTGCCACATGTGGGCTCTAGTTCCCTGACCAGGGAGGGAACCCGGGCCTCCTGCACTGGGAGCATGGGAGGAGTCTTAGCCACTGGATCACCGTGTGAATGACCCCTCCTTCTTCCCTCTTTAACTTGTGTATGTGTAACCCCCAGGCCAGAACTCGGAGTAGAAAAGCTGAAAGCCGAAATGTTAGAAATCTATCAACAGAGAGTAGCAATTCCATCAGAGCACTACTGAAATCACGCGAGAAAGATCTTGAGAATATAGTACAGGATTCACTGAAATGGGGTGTGCGGTCCTCCGGTGATAGACGTGCCCTCCCCAGTTCAAGTTGTTCCCAAAGATCAGACCATCAGTCCTGAAGGCACAGCCACTCGGACGGCAGCTCCCAGCAAATGGAGTATTGACTGGCCCTCGAAAGCCACTTCCTAAGTGAAATGAACAGCAAATCCCTCCTTGAGATCACTTTCACTGATGAGTGGTTGAGACCATCAGATCAGTTTCACCTGTGTGCTGGGAACGGAAACACCATGCCAGTGTGCCCCCAGGGGCTTATTAAAAGGAACAGTCCTCCCCTCTCCAGGGCTCCTGGCAGGGGCCACTTTCACAAGGTTGGACTCCCTCGGTACCTTGATGGTGGCCAGCACTGGGGAGTGAGTTTCCAAACAAATGCTGAACACATCTCAGGAACGGGAGAGCAGGCAGGACGAAGGGGCTCCTTGGCTCAGCTCTGGTCCCCCATCCCCGCAGGAGAGGAGAGGAAAGGGGTACCCTGGGGATGTCTCCATGGGCAGCCATCAGACCTCAGGAGGCTGTCCACTGCCTTCCAGCTGAAGGCCCGTTTCTAGCTGAGCTGAGTGCTACGTTTAAGGTATCAGCCCTGGGGAAGCCACATCCCCAGAAAGGTCCCTAACCCCGTGACGGGGTCGCTGCAGCTCAGGACAGCCGGCACCTTGCGGGCTTGGGGAGGGAAGCCATGGCACCATTGCCTTCCTGGTTTCCTGCCCACTGGTGGGAACTGAGCATCCAGGATGAACCCTTCACGGCCCCAGAAATGGCTCCAGCAGCCCCACAGGGTTGACAGGGCTTGGTGATGATCGGCACAGTTCCCTCTGAGAGAGAGTGAGCCACGCTGGAGGTTGGCCAAAGGCAAGTTGAGAAGCAGGTGAAGAGAGGACACGTTTACTAAGCATCCTCTCTGGCAAGCTACCCACCCGAGCACAGAGTGCGTCCCTCAGCTGTCAGCAGCCTGCCAGAGAAGAGCCTGTAATACTCTTCTTTTTTGTTTTTTTAATGTGCCATTTTCAAAACAGCCTTACTAAGATAGAGTTCACGTACTATTCACCTGTTTAAAGTGTACACAAGTCAGTAGTCTGTAGGGACTTCCCTGGTAGTCCAGTGGTTAAGAATCTGCCCCGCAGTGCAGGGGACGCAGTTCAGTCCTGGGTCAGGAAACTAAAATCCCACATCCGTGGGCAACTAAGCCTGTGTCACGACTGCTGAGCCCGTGCACCCGACTGGAGGGTCCGTGCACTGCAGTGAAAGATCCCACACAACGCAACCAAGATCCCACTGACTATAACTAGGACCTGATGCAGCCAAATAGTTACATTTTTTAAAATCAGATTTTTAGTAGATTCACACATATACACAGCCATTGCCACCATTGTTTTTATTTTATTTTATTATTTTATTTTTTGCCACCATTGTTTTTAGTACATCTTTATCACTTGGAAGAGAAAGCCCACACCTTCCTTGCTGCTGGAAACGGCACATGTTTGCTTTGTCTCTCGAGATCGCCGTTTTGGACGTTCATCGTGTGGATCTCTGCATCTGGCATCTTCACCAAGCGCTGCTGCAAGGCTCACCAGTGCAGTAGCACATGGAGAGGGCAGCGCTCTCTCTCTCCTCTCTCGGGGTTTTTCACCCATGTTGTTGTTTAGTCACTAAGTCGTGTCCAGCTCTTTGTGACCCCATGGACTGCAGCACACCAGGCCTCCCTGTCCATCACCAACTCCCAGCGCTTGCTCAAACTCATGTCCATCGAGTCAGTGATGCCATCAACCATCTCATCCTTTGTTGTCCCCTTCGCCTCCTGCCTGCAATCTTGCCCAGCATCGGGTCTTTTCTAATGAGCCAGCTCTTCGCATCAGGTGGCCAAAGTATTGGAGCTTCAGCTTCAGCAGCAGTCCTTCCAATGGACATTCAGGGTTGATTTCCTTTGGGTTTGACTGGTTTGATCTCCTTGTCTGAATCAAACCGACATAAGATGGAAGAACAGGGGGAGCTCATCCAGGTTTGTAGAAGGGTCATGTGACATGGGAGCCTTAGTAAGGAAGTGAAGACCCGAAGAAATGGCCTGGCCAAACCTACCTGCTAGTTCTTGAGCTGATTTTATATTATGTGAACAGGAAGGATCAATTGTGAAAAACTAATTAAACTGTGTGAGTAGGGCCAAGGAAGACAGTAATTTTAACAAGACCTATTTGTGCAGAATTCGCTCCACCTCAACTTCTCATCCTCAACAGTGAGAATGTGACTTTCCATCTGGTATGGTGAGGACATCTTTCACTTGGGAATTCTATCTCCTGCTTTAATGAAAAAACGGGAAGGTCAGAGTGTTTCCTTACATTCACTTCCTTTCAAGTGCCTTGAACCCCAAAACAGTCAGTATGCAGAGCGGCCTTTTGGCGTATGGTATATTCTGCCACCTTCAGCCATCTCAACGATTCATGCCTCCTGTGGCTGAGCAGAATTCCATTGTGTGGATAAACCACGTTCTGTTCATCCATTCCAGTGATACATGTTTGAATCATTTCTAAGTTCTGGCTGTCATGAACGATGCTGCTTTCCTCATTCATGTGCTAGTTTCTGCGTGGACATGTTTTCATTTCTCCAGGGTTTATACCGAGAAGAATCGCCAGGTCACGTGGTCATTCTGTGTTTAACCATCCGAGGAATTGCCAGGCTGTTTTCCAAAGCTGCACAATTTAGTGTCCCCACCGGCAGTGTGGCCGGGCTCTGATTTCCCATCTTTGCTGGCACTTACTAGCATCTGTCTTTTCAACAGTCACCACCCCAGTGGGTGTGAAGTAGTGTCTTATTTTGTTGGGGTTTTTTAAAGTATTTATTTTTGGCTGTTCAGGTCTTAGTCATGGCTCGTGGGGTCTCCTCTGAAGTGCGTGGCCTCCCGCGGTGCACGGCTTCTCTCTAGTTAAAGCATGCAGGTAGTTGTGGCTCTCAGGCTTAGTCGCTGCAAGGCGTATGGCATCTTAGTTCCCTGACAAGGGATCACCTTCCCCCCACACCGGAAGGCAGATTCTTAACCACTGGACCACCAGGGACATCCCTCCTATTGTGGTCTTGATATACATTTCCTGATAAGGATGTTGAGCATCTCTTTATGTGCCTGTTGGTCCTCTGTGTATTGGCTATTCACATCCTTTGCCCATTTGTTGATTGAGTTGTCTTTTCACTGTGATGCGGTCCCTTCTATCAGGTGAGGAATCTCAATCCCAGGGAGTGTCAGTGACCATCCAGGCAGTCAGTTGGTAAATGACAGAGTCCGAGATTTCTGTCCCCGTGGTCCCTGCCCTTCTTAGCTGTGGAAGGGGAAGAGGTCACTGTCTCCTGGGAGACCCAGAGTGGATGCAAGGCACTCCGTCATGAGGAAAAAGCAGAGATTTTTTTTTTCCTTAATGTATATATTTTATTGAAGCATAGTTGCCTTATAATGCTTCAGGTGCATAGCAAGGTGATTCAATTACACATACACATATATTATTTTTAAAAGTATTTCCATTACAGGTTATTATAAGATAATGTAGTTCCTTGTGTATACAGTAAAAGTTTGTTGCTTGTTGCACATCTATTTTTTTAAAGTATCTGTTGACCTTTATTATTATTTTTTTAATTTAAATTTATTTATTTTAATTGGAGGCTAATTACTTTGCAATATTGTATTGGTTCTGCCACACATCACATGAATCTGCCACGGGTGTACACGTGTTCCCCATCGTGAACCCCCCTCCCACCTCCCTCCCCATACCATCCCTCTGGGATGTCCTAGTGCACCAGCCCCAAGGATCCTGTATCAAACCTGGACTGGCGATTTGTTTCTTATATGATATTATACATGTTTCCATGCCATTCCCCCAAATCATCCACCCTCTCCCTCTCCCACAGAGTCTAAAAGACTGTTCTGTACATCTGTGTCTCTTTTGCTGTCTTGCATACAGGGTTATCGTTCCCATCTTTCTAAATTCCATATATATGTGTTAGTATACTGTATTGGTGTTTTTCTCTCTGGCTTACTTCACTCTGTATAACAGGCTTGCTTCATCCACCTCATTAGAACTGATTCAAATGTATTCTTTTTGATGGCTGAGTAATACTCCATTGTATATATGTACCACAGCTTTCTTATCTATTTATCTGCTGATGGATATCTAGGTTGCTTCCATGACCTGGATATTATAAACTGTGCTGCAATGAACATTGGGGTACATGTGTCTCTTTCAATTCTGGTTTCCTTGGTGTGTATGCCCAGCAGTGGGATTCGATGGCACCCCACTCCAGTACTGTTGCCTGGAAAATCCCATGGGCGGAGGAGCCTGGTGGGCTGCAGTCCATGGGGTCGCTAAGTTGGATACGACTGAGAGACTTCACTTAAACTTTTCACTTTCATGCATTGGAGAAGGAAATGGCAACCCACTCCAGTGTTCTTGCCTGGAGAATCCCAGGAACGGGGGAGCCTGGTGGGCTGCCATCTCTGGGGTCACACAGAGTCGGACACAACTGAAGTGACTTAGCAGCAGCAGCAAGGCAGTTCTCTTTCCAGTTTTTAAAGGAATCTCCACACTGTTCTCCATAGTGGCTGTACTAGTTTGCATTCCCACCAACAGTGTAAGAGGGTTCCTTTTTCTCCACACTCTCTCCAGCATTTATTGCTTGTTGACTTTTGGATCGCAGCCATTCTGACTGGCGTGAAATGGTACCTCATTGTGGTTTGGATTTGCATTTCTCTGATAATGAGTGATGTTGAGCATCTTTTCATGTGTTTGTTAGCCATTCGTATGTCTTCTTTGGAGAAATGTCTGTTTAGTTCTTTGGCCCATTTTTTGATTGGGTCGTTTATTTTTCTGGAATTGATTTTTAAATACAGTCTTTCTCAGCCAGGCTTCTTAGACTGAAGTAAAGTTTTCATGTGGTAGCATTTCCCCTTTTTGTTATATAGTTCTGTGACTTTTGAAGGATGCGCAGGGTCAGAGCACCACCGGAACAGCCCCCAGGACCCCCCCGTGCCTGGCTGTAGCCAGTCTCTGGCGCCCGCTGCTGTGGCTTCTGTCCCTGTACTTTTGCCTTGTCCAGAATGTCTTAGGAATCAGGTGGGGTGTAGCCTCTGAGTCTGGCTTCTGTCATTTAGCAGAATGCCTTTGAGATTTAACCATGTTACCAAGAATACACCTTTTGAAGGAGGGAACACCATTTGAGGTGGTAAATGAGCCAGTGCTGATATCTAGGAAATTTTTTTTTTAATTTAATGTTAATATGCTTAAATCTATGTTTATGGATGATTTTGCATAAGCCAAAGTAACCTAAAAACAGAGGTAAAGAAAAACATTGGGCATTATATAGGAGGTGTGCAGATAATGAGGGGTGGGAGTTTGAAAGCATCAAAGATGATAGGGCAGTATTCAGGAAACATAGGTCCATGTTCCCATCACAGCTCCGGGCAGGGTGACCCTGGTCTCCAGGATAAAGAGCCCATGGGCCTGAGAATCATATCCCCACCTGGCGTGCTCCGCCATCACTGACCCTGGTACCAGAGGAGCCTCAGGGTCATCTAGACCATTGGTTCTGACCGTCCCATGCGTGGTCTGGAACTTGTCCCAGAGGGAGTGTTCTCTAAGCGGGGGAAACCACAAGCAAAGTAGTAAGGCCTCCCCTGACCTTTGCAGATAGCTGGATTGTGCTCGTGTGTATTCTGTCTCCTTAGCTGGCAAACTGGCAACCTGAGGTTGGGTTTTGTTGCCATTAAGAAGTCAGCTCGGGCCTTCTTCGCTGGCAGTCCAGCGCTTAGGACTCTGCACCTCCACTGCAGAGTCGGTCCCTGGTGGAGGAACTAAGATCCTTCATGTGTGTGACATGGTCCCCCAAAAAAAGTCATCGCTTGCCACGGGCTGACTGGGTCCCCAGCTTTGAAAAGTAGTTTGTAGAACTCGTGTAGGCCGGAGGTGTCTACATCACCTGGAGGCCTTCCTGGCCCACACGGACTTGGGCAGCTGCCAGCCCCCGCACCTGTCTTGCTCCCCATGGAGTCTTTTGCTGGCCGCTCTTCCTGCCCAGAAAGCCCTTTCCCTCCCCTTCTACTCCACTGAGCCTTACCGCCCCCCCCCCCCTACCTCAGTGCTCAGGGCCCCCTCAGAGACCCTCCCAGCCCCTGACTCTACCGCTGTGTATATCCTTCATTTCATCATTTATTTCCCCCTCTCCTTCCGCCACCCTTGCCCCTGTTTTGAATAACTTGAGGGTAGAAACTGACTGTTGTCTTGATGTCCCCAGAGTTTAGCACAGGGTCTGGCCTTATCTCAAGGGAAACAGTGGTTTGATCTTCCTTTACAGGAAGGTCACGATTTTTCCATCCTTGTTCCTGATGGATCCAGCTGTTTGCTCACTTATTTCCTTAAGCTGTCTCAAAACAGCCCTGCCAAATCCCAGGTCTCTTCTATCTCTGTAAATTTTAGGGCTCCTCTTCCAGAAAACCTAGTCTGATCTCTTCAGAGAAGGTTTCTATTTCCTGCCCCAAGGACAGACAGATGGAAGACTTGAGCTGTGCTGGAAAAAGGAATGGGAGGTATATTATTTTTTTCTTTTTTTTTTTGCCCATGCCATGAGGCTTGTGGGATCTTAGTTCCCCAACCAGGGACCTGACCCACACCCCCTACAGTGAAAGTATGGAGTCTTAACCACTGGACCACCAAGGAACTCCCTTGAAGTTTATTTCTGTCATTTGTAAAATCTTTATAAAAGCTTCTACCCACTTCCTTTGATATATTAATGCCTCAGCCATCAATCCTAAGATTTTGCTGGCCAGAATTTGCCTGTGCCTCTGAATTTTATTTCAGAGATCCTGGAGTCTTGAAGGAGCCAGTTATATTCCTATTTATAACAGACTCAATCCATATATGTTGAATGATACATGGACAGTAGGGAGATTATACCCATTTCACCAATCAGAAAACTGAGTCTTGGGGAGGTGATGTATCTTCCTCTAAGGTCCTACGGGGTCTAAGTGAAGGCACCTAGGTTTTCTGCCTTTGAATAGAGTTTCTATTATTCCATACACCTTTAGGATTTATTCTTAGGATGGAAGTGGGGCCTTTCTTGCCCTCCATACCCCCCTTTTCTTGTCTGCAAATTGGGGTAGACGTGTGCTCAGTCTTGTCTGACTCTTTGCAATCACTTGTACTGTAGCCCGCCAGGCTTCTCTCTCTGTCCATGGGATTTTCCAGGCAAGAATACTAGAGTGGGTTACCTTTGCCTCCTCCAAGGGACCTGCCCAACCCAGGGATTGACCCCATGTCTCCAGCATTGGCAGGCAGGTTCTTTACCACTGAGCCACCAGGGAAGCCCTGGGGTAGACAGGCCTTCCGCGTTAACAGAATCGGGTAGATGAGGAGCGTAATTTTGCCTTGCTCAGTGGTTCTGCTCCTGCCCAGACTCAGAGTCACCAGCCCGCTTTATTAGAACATCATCGTCAGCAGGAGGTAAAAAGAGCTTCTTGGTGGCCTGATTTCTATTGATGGGGCCAGGTGAGAAACACACCCCTCCTTTAAATCTCAGTAGTGCAGGTGGCTCACAAAGGCTGTAAACAATGAGGAATTGAGAGAGACCAGCATTCACACACACACACCAGCACCCACCGCCCCCCTCCCAGGTGTAAAACCCATAGCTAGCGGGAAACTGCTGTATAACACAAGGAGCTCAGCTCCACGCTCTGATGATCCAGCAGGAGGAGGGAGGCTCAAGAGGAAGGGGATATGTGTAGTTGATTCATGTTGTTGTACAGCAGAAACATTGTAAGACAATTACACTCCATTTTAAAAAATTAAATATAGGACTGTTGGCTGTAGGTAGTGTTGTACCGATCTCAAACTTACTCATCTTTTTTTAAAATTTAAAGATTCTTTTCCCATATAAGTCATTACAGAATATTGAGTAGTTTCCTGTGCTATATTGTAGGTCCTTGTTGATTATTTTACATATAGCAGTGTGTATCCATTAATCCTAAATTCCTAATTTGCCCCCCGCCCCCAAGCACGTTTTTCTCCTTTGGTAAGCATAAGTGTGTTTTTCAAGTCTTTGAAAAACAAACTTGTTGAGTCTGTTTCTGTTTTGTAAATGAGTTCATTTGTATCATTTTTTAGCTTACATGTAGTGAGACCGCATGATATTTGTCTTTGACTTCCTTCACTAAGCATGATAATCTCCAGGTCTGTCCACGTCACTGCAGATCACAGTATTTCATTCTTTACGGCTGTATCCCATTCTGTGTGTGTGTATACATATAGACACATATATCTTTA
>SJXQ01001250.1:0-21104 GCA_006408695.1 Aepyceros melampus
ATGTACTACCATATATTGATTTCCTATTGTATTCCTGTTAATATACTTGGCAGTCATTTTTGAAGTATATTTGTTGGCTAAATGCATAGCAGTACATAAAAAGAAAAGTTCATTGGAAATTTATTTATTTTTTAAATTAAATTTTATTTTTTAGTTTGTTTTGCTTTACAATACTGTATTCGTTTTGCTATACATTGACATCAGTCAGCCACGAGTGTACATGAACTCCCAATCCCAACCCCCACCTCCCCCCTCCCGCCCCATGCCATCTCTCTGGATTATCCCTGTGCCTCAGTCCCAAGCATCCTGTATCCTGCATCAAACCTAGACCAGTATCAAATTGTGTTAAGCAAGTCCACCAGTTTTGTATGTTACTGCCTCTTAATCTACTCTGGCCATCACTAAGTATTGCCAACATGTTAACCATTATCACTTTGGCTGATGAAAAATAGTAGTTAATTTTATATTGATTTGCAATTGTTTAATTATGAGGAGATTGAGGATTATTTTGTCATATGTGCATTGACAATCGATTCATTTTGTCTATGAATTCCTTTTCATAAGCTTTTAAAATTGGGACTTACAAGTGACACCCATGTGGCAAAATTTTATCTTTGCATATTTCTATCTACCTTGAATCACACTGGAATGATTCATTCACTACCATCTAGAAAGTTTAGTGAAATTTTTTTTGTATTACATAGGTCTTATCAGTTCAATTCAGTTCAGTGGCTCAGTCATGTCCAACTTTTTGCAACCCATGAACTGTAGCATGCCAGGCTTCCCTGTCCATCACCAACTCCTGGAGCTTACTCAAATTCATGTCCATCAAGTTGGTGATACCATCTAACCATCTCATCCTCTGCTGTCCTCTTCTCTTGCCTTCAATCTTTCCCAGCATCAGTTTATTTTCCAAGGACCTGTATCTGTTAACTGGTGGAAGGAAGAATAAATCACAAGTTTTAGTGAAGGAGGAACAATGGGAGGATTCACAAGTAAATGTCTATAATGACCTCATTTAACTTTAAATATTTATTTAACAAAACAATCATCTGCCCTATAAAGTGTTAGAAGTATATCCCTTAATTTTTCTCTCAGTTGTCAAAGTGAAATAAAATTAATACTAAAAAAAAAAGAAATAGGCCAACTGAGCACATTCTTCATGCTTTGAGCTTAATGTAACCCTGAAAATGTGTTAAAAAAAAAGATTGATCTTTGCATTCCGTACATTTCATTAAAAATATTGAAGCTATTAATAAACATTTCTGATAAAGGGGACAATGCAAGAAGTAACTTATGGCTTTTGGTCATTAAAATGCAAAATTAGTAAATGACAACTCATTTTTATATCAATGCTTATTTTTTTTGGTGCATGCCTAACAGCTGCTAGGCACAGTTGAGGAGACCCAGAAGTGTTTCCAGTTGTGACTACTGGATGATAATAGAAAAAATGTTTCTTTAGAGCTTGGGATTTAGGCTCAAGACATTGAGCAGGAGGCAGCCTCTGATTATTCTTATTGTCATTCCATTGGATTTGATTTGATTACAGGACATTTTTCTATCCCCAAGTAAGCAGAAAGTTCTGTGTCACCATGGAAGTAAATCTGAAATTACTCTTTTCTTTTACTATTGTCCTTTGATTTGGCAGATTAGGGCTATTTAATATATCTACTTATTAAATGGATACTGAAAAAAGAGAAGGAAGTGGAGAATCAGCTTCTTATGATTCCAGAGCAGGAGAAATAGTATGTCTGTTAATATACTCAAGAAATACTTTGTTCAAAACTGAAAACCTGAATCTTGTTACTCTTTGGTTTTTGAAATGAGTTTCATATTCAGATTCTTCCTCCGAATTGTCGTATTCTATGGTTTTTGTTATTTGTATCCTGTATTATTATAATCTGTGAAGATCATTAGTTAGTTGAAAAATATTAGTGTGTAATTAATATAACAACTCTTCCTATTTAATTGAAAAAATAAGCTAAAGATATAAAAACATAGTTCAAAAAAGAAACACATATCATTGATAAATAAATAAATGCTTAACATAATTTACAAACAGAAAAAGGATGGTCAACAAAGAGATAGCATTCTGTACCTATCCCACTGGCAAAGTTGAACTCTGACATCACCAAGAATTGAAAAGAATGTGAAAAACAGGGCCTCTTAAACATTGCTGACAGGAGGGTAATTTGTGTTTTTACTTTGGGTAACAGTTTGTCATTTTGTGTGAAGTAAAACATTCACACACCCTACAACTCACAAATTTCTCACTTTCTATTAATAGGCATTTCTAATAAAGTAAAAAATAAAGAATGACTTTCAGTTTTGGACCATTAAAATGAAAGTTAATGAACAAATGGCAGCTCAACTTTTCAACTAATTCCCTCTGGAAAATATTTTTATATCCTTGGGTTTTTGCTGAATGTCTAACTCAGTTTGGTGATATATATATGTTTGCCTAAATGACACATTTTTTAGTCTTAGTTGGTTTTGAACTTTTAATACAGGCATCAGATGGTTCATATTATGCATCTACTTAAATGCCCTCAGCATTCTGTTACAGATTCATGAATATTTACATTTAGTTGTAGTCCACTGACTTTTATAGGCTATTATATTATTTTGTTATTTTCATATTGTTATCTGGTTTGTCATTATTTCTGTAGATTATATTTGTTGTGTATCTGGTATTTAAGTTTAACTGGGCATCCTGTGTTTTTACAGGTTAAATCTCTTGTGAACAACACTTAGTTAAGTGAAAGTGAAAGTCGCTCAATGTGTCTAACTCTTTGCGACCCTCTGGACTACACAGTCCATGAAAATCTCCAGGCCAGAATACTGGGCTGGGTAGCCTTTCCCTTCTCCAAGGGATCTTCCTAATCCAGGGATCAAACTCATTTCTGACAGAAAAGTTATTAGTCTAATTCCATGCATTGAAAGTCTATTAAGATGAAAACAGCAAATACATGTTACACTATTTATATATTATGAGTTTATCAAAGATAGAAAATAAGAGAAAGTAGATATCAAACTTGATATTATTGAAGAATATATCAGAATACATTAAATCTCAACAAATAATTTTCTTTTTCATTACTAACCTATGTTCTCTTATTTTCTTTGAAATTGCTATGGCAATGCTAAACTAATGATATCATACCAAATTTGATCATGTCTCAAGAAAATTTAGTCTTTACAGCATTAGTATTGTCCTATGTTTTCCTCATATTTAAAGATTTAGCCAGGTTAATTTTTTTATGAAGCAATATTTGTCCTTATATTTTCTTTTTAAAATGTAAAAATTGCAAAGTTCTTGGTAACCATATGCTGGCCTATGCCAGATATGAAATCATATTACTGACAAAAATACTTGAGATGTCTATATCATATTTTAAAATATTAACTCTATTAACTAGAGTTTTCTCTCTAATAGTTACCTAATGGAATATTAGCAAAAATTGTGCTTAAGTAATTTGCTACTGGAGGAGTCTAATCAACCTATCTTATAAACATTATATTGAATAAATCATATTAGACCATGATTAGGAAAACTTACCAGAAATCCTAATGTGATATATTATTAAGATTCCATAACTTTTCTATCTACTGTATTCTTTAATACATTATAATTAGTATATTATATTCTTTGCCTGAGTATAATAACATCCATTTAAAAATATGTTTGAAATGTTGCGATTAGGAAACATTAAGACAAGAAGAATCAGAGTAGCACAGCTGATTCTGAGAAATAATTTGCATAATTTGTAATTTAGAGTATCTCTATATTTTCTCCAGCTTAAACTTTAATTTATTGTATTCTTGAGTAGTGAAATACTGACATTCTTTTCAAAGTCACCTAGTTGTCCCTGTTTTAAGTTACTAATAGAACTCAGAGACCATTAGTTGTCACCTTCTATTAAAGATAAAATATTGATTTTTAAATGTTTTAGTGTATAGAATATGATCCGAATCAATAGAGTATTAATTGGCTGTTCATGTTTATTGAGCAATAAAGATATATATGAGGCATTTTACATGAGTTAGTAAGTATTGATTTAATAGTCTTAAGAGCTACCTACTGGTGCCATGGCATTTTCTTCATTGAGTATTTTAATAAACTATTCTAGTATCTATAAAATGAAAGTTTCCAAGAAAAAAAGAGGGACCATATTTTGTGTTTATACAAGATGAATGTCCTAAGTATCACAAAGACATATAATTCAAACACTCTTCTAAGTCATTGGGTAGCTAAGAAAAGACAACATTAAAAAATACAATAATGGTCTGATTTTTTAAATCTTTGCATATAAATACAGTTATGGTGGTAACAAACAATCATGTTTTTATTTATATCTGCAAGGTAGAAGGTAATCTCTTTGCCTGTTCCTTGTTCCTTTTATTTGAAGTTAGGCAGAGAAAGAGAGCCCATCTTTGGTATCACATAATAAACTGCAATTTGGTTTGTGTGCTTTTCTGCCTTCTCTCAATCTTATTTCCCTTTTTATCAATGACATAGTAACCATTTCTCTCCTGCCATTCACTTAAGTTCAACTGGCTTTTTGAAATATTTCCTTATGCTCATTTCACAATCACTTATAGACTGCGTTACAAAAGAAACTTTTTCAAAACATTTGAAAATGTAGTATTTTATTTTTTCTAGAATAAGAGATGACTTTTCAAAGCATTTTTGTCAGTTATTAAAATTATCAGTTTAAAATTAAATTAGATAATTAGGGACATTATAGCCAAATAATTTAACATAAGGGGTATTTGTGTTTATGTGTGTGTAGTCATTTTGGTTGGATGAGGTGAAGAGACCAGAAAATAAAAAAAGACCATACGGTTCTCAAAGAACTGTTTTCTTGTTTTCATCATTCTATATTTGTTGAAAATGTACTCTTTTACACTCTAAGACTTAGTAGATTCTCCAGCTAAAGTTTTTAGATCAGTATTTTTGTTGTTGTTAAATAGAGATGCCTATGCATATATTTGGATTTCCCAGGTGGTACTATTGGTTTAAGAACCCACTTGTCAATACAAGAGAGATGTAAGAGACACAGGTTTGATCCCTGGGTTGGAAAGATCCCCTGGAGGTGGCCTGGCAACCCACTCCAGTGCTCTTGCCTGGAGAATCCCATGGACAGAGGAGCCTGGCAGGCTACAGTCTATAGGGTCACAAAAAGTCAGATACTACTGAAACAAACTTAACACTCAGCAAATATCTATATCTATATCTCTATCTATCTATCTATCTATCTATCTATATATATGCAGATGACACCACCCTTATGGCAGAAAGTGAAGAGGAACTAAAAAGCCTCTTGATGAAAGTGAAAGTGGAGAGTGAAAAAGTTGGCTTAAAGCTCATCATTCAGAAAACGAAGGTCATGGCATATGGTCCCATCACTTCATGGCAAATAGATGGGGAAACAGTGTCAGACTTTATTTTTTGGGCTCCAAAATCACTGCAGATGGTGACTGCAGCCATGAAATTAAAAGACGCTTACTCCTTGGAAGAAAAGTTATGACCAACCTAGATAGCATATTCAAAAGCAGAGATATTACTTTGCCAACTAAGGTCCATCTAGTCAAGGCTATGGTTTTTCCTGTGGTCATGTATGGATGTGAGAATTGGACTATGAAGAAAGCTGAGTGCTGAAGAATTGATGCTTTTGAACTGTGGTGTTGTAGAAGACTCTTGAGGGTCCCTTGTGCTGCAAGGAGATCCAACCAGTCCATTCTGAAGGAGATCAGCCCTGGGATTTCTTTGGAAGGAATGATGCTAAAGCTGAAACTCCAGTACTTTGGCCACCTCATGCGAAGAGTTGACTCACTGGAAAAGACTCTGATGCTGGGAGGGATTGGGGGCAGGAGGAGAAGGGGACAACAGAGGATGAGGTGACTGGATGGCATCACTGACTTGATGGACATGAGTCTGAGTGAACTCCGGGAGTTGGTGATGGACAAGGAAGCCTGGCGTGCTGAGATTCATGGGGTTGCAAAGAGTTGGACACGACTGAGCGACTGAACTGAACTGAACTGAACTGAAACATATTCTTACCATATAATCCAGATATTAAACTCAGTATTTATGCAAAGGGGTTGGAAACTTAAATCCACACAAAGACCTACATACAGATGTTTATAACAGCTTCATTCATAACTGCCCAAACTGGGAAACAATCAAGATGTCCCTCAGAAGGTAACTGAATGAATTAACTGTAGTGCATCCAACACTAAAAACAAATGAGCTATCAGAACAGGAAAAGACATGGAGGAAACTTAAACACACATTGCTAACTGAAAGAAGTCAATTTGAAAAGGCTAAATTATGTTTGATTCCAAGTACATGAGATTTTGGAAAAGACAAAACTTTGGAGATAATAAAATAGTCAGTGGTTGCTAAGGGTTGGAGGGGGTGATGGATACACAGGTTGGCACAGAGGATTTTCAAGGCAATGAAATTGCTGTGGATGATAACTTTAATTGTGGATGCATTTGTCCAAACCCATAGGATGTACAGTATCAAAAGTGAACCCTCGTGTAAAGTCGGGACTTCGGGTGCTAATGCTGTGTCAGTGTAGGTTCACCTACACTTGTAGATGTGCAGTTGTAACAAATGCACCACTCTGGCGAGGGATACTGATAATGAGAAAAGTTATACAGGAGACAAAGTTCCGTATAGTCAAAGCTGTGGTTTTTCCAATAGTCATGTATGGATGCGAGAGCTGGACCATAAAGAAGGCTGAGTGCCGAAAAATTGATGCTTTTGAACTGTGGCATTGAATAAGACTCATGAGAGTCCCTTATGGACTGAAAGGAGGTCAAACCAGTCAATCCTAAAGGAAATCAATCCTGTCTTTGGAAGGACTGATACTGAAGCTGGAAACTCCAATACTTTGGCCACCCGATGTGAAGAACTGCCTCATTAGAAAAGACCCTGATGCTGGGAAAGATTGAAGACAGGAGGAGAAGGGGATGACAAAAGATGAGATGGTTGGATGGCATCACTGACTCCATGGACATGAGTTTGAGCAAGCTTGGGGAAGATGGTGAAGGACAGGGAGGTGTACTGCAGTCCATGGGGTCACAAAGAGTTGGACATGACTGAGCTACTGAACAACAACAAGGGGCAGGGAGTGTATAGGAAATATCTGTACTTTCTGCTTAATTTTGCCATAAATTTAAAACTGCTTTAAACAATAAAACGAATTATTAGAAATTAATAAAAATGATGAATAATGTATCATTTCCAACTTTGAGGAACTTCCCATTAATGCAGTGAGACGAGCACTGGTCTTGAAGTCAGCACTGTGCATTGCTTTTACTTTCACCACTGTCTTGTGGGATCCTACATAAATCATTTAATCTCTCTGAGAATTTTTCAGTATAATCCAATTCATCATCATCATCATATCTATCATCATCACCTTAGTTCAGTTCCTCTCGTGTTTTCCCCTAATTGGACAACTGAAGTTATGCCATTTACATGCTTCCTGCACTCAAATTCATTTTATACCCCACTGCCAGAGCAATTCTAAGCATCACTCTTCTGTTTAAATCCTTTAATAGCATCCCGTATCTTCGGTATCAGTATAATCTCCATAACACATTCTTAAAAGTCCTTTAGGATCTGGCCACTGCACTCATAGCTTTCCACCACTTTATCATGGTGCTCCAAGCATCCCAGATTTCTTCCTTACATATCATGGACCATGTCAAGCTCCTTTGCGTGCCTGAATCTGGCCACATGTGCATTCCTTTGCTTGAAATGCCCCATTATACTTTTTCTTCAAACCCTCCTTTACCCAAAAAAAAACCTCCCCAAAGGAGTTTTGAAAGACCTCTTTGATCCCCAGCAATCTGAATTACTTGGCCTTCTTTTGCCTCTAGGCAGAGGATTTATCACATTTTGTTTTCAAAATGTATTCTGGACTAATTCAGCTATCTGCCTTTTTGTCGCCTGCACCCAAATGGCTAATTGTAGCTGGAGAAAAATCACACAACCAAGTCTAAAGGTTTCCCATTGAGTTTCTTACCACATAGCCTAGAAATCCAAAAGCTCAATTACATTTCTGTAGATAGGTCATTTTCCCTCTGATAATTATTATTAGTTTGGTGATAACTATTAATTATTAGACTGATACAAATGTAATTTCAGTCTTTTTGCACTGCTGAAATTTGCCATTTGATATTGGAATTCTTAAATACATGTGGCTTTGTTATGCATCATCTTAATGCATATTTCTTGCTTCCTGCTTTTTTTTTTGCTGGTGACTTATTACTTGCTGTATATTTTATATTTATTTTAGACTATGGAAATAATGTTAAAAAGCAAATTTGAGACATTTTCTTATTCAAGTTCAAAATGAGTGGTAAAGCAGCAGAAACAGCTTGTAACATCAACACCGCATTTAGCCCAGGAACTGCTAATGAACATACAGTGCAGTGGTGGTTCAAGAAGTTTGCAAAGGAGACAAGGCCCTGAAGATGGGGAGAGCAGTAACTGGCTATCAGAGGTTGACAATGACCAACTGAGAGCAATCATCAAAGCTGATCCTTTTGAAACTACACAAGAATTTGCCAAAGAACTCAACATCGACCATTCTATGGTCATGCAGCATTTGAAACAAATTGGAAATGTGAAAAAGCTTGATAAGTAGGCGCCTCATGGGCTGACCAGAATTCAAAAAAAAAAAAAATTGTCATTTTGAAATGTCATCATCTCTTGTTCTGTGTAACAGCAATGAACCATTTCTGTATCGGACTGTGATGTGCAACAAAAAGTGGATTTTACATGACAACAGGAGATGACCAGCTCAGTGGCTGGACCAAGAAGAAGCTTCAAAGCACTTCCTGAGGCCAAACTTGCACCACAAAAATGGTCATGGTCACTGTTGTCTGGTGGTCCGCTGTCAGTCTGGCTCACTTTCTGAATCCCGGCAAAACCATTACATCTGGGACATATGCTCAGCAAATCAGTGAGACAGACCAAAAACTGCCAAGCCTGCATCCAGCATTGGTCAACAGAAAGGGCCCAATTCTTCTCTGCAGCAATGCCTAACCACATGCCGCACAACCGACACTTCAAACATTGAATGAATTGTACTATGAAATTTTGCCTCTTTCGCCATATTCATCTGACCTTTCACCAACTGACTACCACCTTTTTAAGTTTCTTGAAAACTTTTTGCAGGGAAAATGCTTCCACAACCAGCAGGATGCAGAAAATGCTTTCCAAGTGTTCACTGAATCTTGAAACATGGATTTTTATGCCACAGGAATAAACTTATTCTTCATTGGCAAAAAATGTGTTGATTGTAACAGTTCTTATTTTGATTAATAAAGATGTGCTTGAGCCTAGTTATAATGATTTAAAATCCAAGGTCTGAAACTGCAATTACATTTGCATCAACCTAATACACTTTTTTTCTTATATTCTAATTAAAAAAAATTTTTTTAGGTTTGAAAACTTTCTAAGTGTTCTTTTATATTGGAATGCATCTTGAGAAACCTATATGTGGGTCAGGAAGCAACAGTTAGAACTGGACATGGAACAACAGACAAGTTCCAAATAGGAAAAGGAGTACGTCAAGTCTGTATATTGTCACCCTGCTTATTTAACTTATATGCAGAGTACATCATGAGAAACACTGGGCTGGAAGAAGCACAAGCTGGAATCGAGATTGTTGGGAGAAATATCAATAACCTCAGATATGCAGATGACACCACCCTTATGGCAGAAAATGAAGAGGAACTAAAGCCTCTTGATGAAAGTGAAAGTGGAGAGTGAAAAAGTTGGCTTTAAAGCTCAAGATTCAGAAAACGAAGATCATGGCATCTGGTCCCATCACTTCATGGGAAACAGATGGGGAAACAGTGGAAACAGTGTCAGACTTTATTTTGGGTGGCTCCAAAATCACTGCACATGGTGACTGCAGCCATGAAATTAAAAGATGCTTACTCCTTGGAAGAAAAATTATGACCAACCTAGATAGCATATTGAAAAGCAGAGACATTACTTTGCCAACAAAGGTCCATCTAGTCAAGGCTATGGTTTTTCCAGTGGTCATGTATGGATGTGAGAGTTGGAAGAACTCTCTTCTGTGAAGAAAGCTGAACACTGAAGAATTGATGTTTTTGAACTGTGGTGTTGGAGAGGACTCTTGAGAGTCCCTTGGACTGCAAGGAGATCCAACCAGTTCATTCTGAAGGAGATCAGCCCTGAGATTTCTTTGGAAGGAATGATGCTAAAGCTGAAACTCCAATACTTTGGCCACCTGATGCAAAGTGTTGACTCATTGGAAAAGACTCTGATGCTGGGAGGGATTGGGGACAGGAGGAGAAGGGGACAACAGAGGATGAGATGGCTGGATGACATCACTGACTCAATGGGCATGAGTCTGAGTGAACTCCGGGAGTTGGTGATGGACAGGGAGGCCTGGCGTGCTGCGATTCATGGGGTTGCAAAGAGTCGGACATGACTGAGTGACTGAACTAAACTGAACTGTAGTCGATCTATGATTGTTAGTTTTAGATATTCAGCAAAGTGATTCAGTTATACATACACATGCATCTATTATTTTTCAAATTCTTTTGCCATATACATTACTAAGGAATATAGAGTAGGGATCCCTGTTCTATACAGTAGGTCCTTGTTGATTATCTATTTTATATATTTAGTAGTGTGCATATATTCATCTCAAGTTCTTACTCTATTCCTCCCACTTTTCTTCTTTGGCAGTCGTAATTTGTTTTCTAAGTCTGGGAGTCTGTTTCTGTTTTCTAAATAAGTTCATGTGTATTATTTTTTTACATTCCACATAAGTGATATGATATGATATGATATGATATTGGTCTGTTGCAACTTCTTAAACTTCCTATATTCCTCTCCCTAACCTCATACTTCATACAGCCTGTAGAGGACTTGAGACTCTTGTATTAAAAGCTAGTCCTCCACTTAGGCTTGAAATGAAATACACTCTCTGGTCTTGATCTCAAGGACTTTATTCCTTCTTTTATTTTTAATAGTACATTTTCTTATCTATCTCTTCCAACAATTTGAATCCTTAGTGTGCAGATGCAATTTCTTTTGTCTGTGGAAATATTTCCAAAGAATAGATAGGAAATTTACATTTTTATATAAGATCAATGAGAATTCATTTAAGGACTTTAGGCATAGACTGACATACTCAGAATTCAGTTTTGAAAAATCACTTTTACCTTAGGAACTGAATTGTTTGTATCAGATCAAAAGTGATGTCAGTTCATTTCAGTTCAGTTCAGTCACTCAGTCATATTTGACTCTTTGTGACCCCATGAATCACAGCACGCCAGGCCTCCCTGTCCATCACCAACTCCCAGAGTTCACTCAGACTCACGTCCATCGAGTCAGTGATGCCATCCAGCCATCTCATCCTCTGTCGTCCCCTTCTCCTCCTGCCCCCAATCCCTCCCACCATCAGGGTCTTTTCCAATGAGTCAACTCTTCGCATGAGGTGGCCAAAGTAATGGAGTTTCAGCTTTAGCATCATTCCTTCCAAAGGATCCCAGGGTTGATCTCCTTCAGAATGGACTGGTTGGATCTTCTTGCAGTCCAAGGGACTCTCAAGAGTCTTCTCCAACACCACAGTTCAAAAGCATCAATTCTTTGGCGTTCAGCCTTCTTCACAGTCCAACTCTCACATCCATACATGACTACTGGGAAAACCATAGCCTTGACTAGACGGACTTTAGTCGGCAAAGTAATATCTCTGCTTTTGAGTGTGCTATCTAGGTTGGTCATAGGTTCATCAAATAGCAGTTTATTACAATGATTCAAGCTAAAAATGATGATCCATCAGTATGGAATTGAGATTCTTTGGCATATAGAGAGCAGCATAAGCTATGGACTTCCCTGGTGGCTCAGACAGCAAAGCGTCTGCTTACAATGTGGGAAATCCAGGTTCGAGTCCTGGGTTGGGAGGATCCCCTGGAGAAGGAAATGGCAACCCACTCCAGTACACTTGCCTGGAAAATCCCATGGACGGAGGATCCTGGAAGCCTACGGTCCATGTGGTCGCAAAGAGTCAGACACAACTGAATGACTTCACTTTCACTTTCAGATGCCATGTTGTAGAGAAGATATGCCAGGGAGAGGACAATGACAAGACAGCAGGACCATTTCATATGGGAAAGTCAAAGAGAAATTTGGAAAGCAAAGTGAGAAGGGGTAAATAAAGAGAGGAGAATATCTGATCAGGTGAACAGATGTTACTGCATCCTAAAGAAGATGTTTCAAGAACAAGAGATTGACAGGATCATATGGCTTCAAGTGAACGCACAAAACCCCAAAGGTAGCCATTTTACATAGAGAGGTGCCCAAAGACTAAATTCTCGAGCACACCAAAATACAAAGTGCAAGAATATGCAGAATACCAGCATCTTTCAGGGATGTCAACTTGTTGAACATCAACTCTGCATTGAGTTGTAGATGGACACATTTACAAAAGAAAGATAAGATAGTCAACATTATCTGGGTTTTCTGACAATAAATGTGATACTAGATGTAGAAATTACTTGTTATGATTTTATAGGTCTTTTGCACACTTGGTGTTATAAGGTGATCAGTATTAGTTCACTCAGGAGGAGAACACTTCATTCCCTAAGAAATATCTTTTTTTAAAAATTTTATGATGTACTAAATTGCCCCTAAGGCAAATGAATCTTTTTTTTTCTTTAATTATGGAGAGACTATGAATTCTAAAAACAAATGGACCACTTCATGACTTATATGTTTAAATAATGGCTGTTGGTTTGATGTAAAGAACATGAGAGTTAGTTTTGACCTTACTCAAAAATGGAAAAAATAATCATATAAGAAAGCTTTAACAACATGGTCATGATGTGAGTATTTAAGAATAAATATACCTAAGATTAATCTTCAGTAATAAATAATTTACACTAAAAATTCCCTCTATTTTTAGAGAGAATAGCTAAATAAATTCAGTGTCTGTGTTGCTAATGATCACTTAATGGGCAGAGACTTTTCCAACTAACTGTTTCATATATATTTGGTGGCTATAGTGCAGGATTAGGGTATCTTTTAGCATGCTGACTTAATGCTATGTCTGAATGGTCAGGATTAGTAGCAAATGCTACTAACTCATACGTCTATGGTTTTTGTGTAATTAGAGCAATGCCAACCAGATGCCCTAGAGATTCTTGAGCCAAGCAAGTTATAGGGCAAAAAGCTGAGGCAAAAAAAATTTGAAAGACATCAGAGGGGCCCTTGAGGAAGTCACTCCAGTTTCATAAGCACTGATGTTTCAGCATGATCATTTCTAAAATGTATATTTCCTAGGCCATTTGGAGCAAATACAAAGACATGGTAGGTTTCAAAACCTCATTCAAAGAGGAGAAAAGACATTTTGCCAATTACATCAAATTTTTACTGGTTTTGCACAGCTTTAATTTAGGCCAGCTGAATGTAACACCACGCTAATCCCATACACCCACTATATTAAAGTCGCTGGATAAAATAATTGCTTCTAAAATACGTTAATATAAATGACCAATTTAGCAAACAGCTGAATACCATATTTCTTTTTTTTTTTTCTTCTACAGTAAGGATTGCTTTACCACAAACATCTTGGAAGAACACGGGTTCTCCCATCTGCTACAAATTAATGTGAATCAGATCCTAGTAGTCATATTGCCTTTTGTCTATTCTGGGTGCATAAAACATACAAGCCGAAGTGAAGGTAAATAAGATGCCCTGCCATTCACTGTATGCTAAGAAGCTCACTCTGTTAAATAGACTGCAGTGCACCCTGGGAAATGTTGGATCAGTGCCTGCGGTTCTATTTGTTCAGGTAGCTCATCTTGAAAGCATGCCCAACCTCAGCTGTAGACTTGGAAGATACAAAACAAGCAATTTCAATTTTCCAAGTCATCAGTCCCTGCAAAGGCAGGAAGGAGTCCAGTAATGACAAAGACTCCTCTAATTCTTAAGTAACCAACCTCCATAAGATGGGGATCATCGGAAGAAGCGGCTTCTTCTGCAAGCTCGTGTGTGTGTGTGTGTGTGTGTTGTCATCTCCATAAGGGTGACTGAAAAGTGCTTTCTATCATTTCCAACATCTGTGCTGATTGCTGCTGTTCCAACACAAGCTTTCAGATTTTGTGTCACAGCTGCGGTGAAGCTGGCAATTGGCATGGCAGGAGATCCCCCCTCCTGTGTACTGCATAAAGCTTCCAGTACCAGTGTTAAGAGTTCAAAGCCTTTCACAAAAGTAAATCTTTGCAGGCAATGCCATGATATATTCAAACAGGTTTAACAATGACCAAAAATCTGGCCCATGCTACATGGAAGTATGGTGACCTCTGAAATAAAAACAACCAAACACACATGCACAAAAATCATTGTTTTGCAGATTAATGTAAACTGAGGAAATATGCCAAGAAATGTTTATTTGGTGGGATTTATATCTATACTTGGAAATTGTAATGGAGCTATGTTAGGTACAGATATTCTATATCAAAACATATTAATTTTAGGAACATTTCNAAGTTTTATATTTGTAAGATTTCATAGATGTAACTTGAATCTGGAGTAGTAAGAAAAAAATAAACTTGTCCTACTGTGTATTAATGCATATGTCACACACATGTTAAATTATTTTTAAATGGATGTTTGAACAAAGGATATTAATGATTTTTAGGTGTGTTTTGAGAAAATATATTAATTGGCATATTTTATTCTGTGTGTGGATGTATTCAAATTATTTTTGAACTTGGAACCCAGAAACACATTTTCTCTATTATTTTTTTACTCTTCCCTTATTTAAGAAATACATTAGAACTTGCATAAAATGAATAAGAAAATTTATGGGTACACCAAAGAAATAAGTTTTACAGTAATGCTAGTCAGTTCAGTTCAGTCTCTCAGTCATGTCTGACCCTTTGCAACCCCATGGACTGCAGCACGCCAGGCTTCCCTGTCCATCACCAACTCCCTGGAGCTTACTCAAACTCATGTTCAAGTCGGTGATGCCATCCTACCATCTCATCCTCTGTCATCCCTTTCTCCTCCTTCTTCGGTCTTTTCCAGCATCAGGGTCTTTTCCAATGCTGTTGGTCAATTCCAAATATGTACACTGACTCTCTATGCAAAGTATTTTGTAGCATGGTGGTAAGTTTTTAAAAGAAATCAAACATATATCTGGCCCTCAAGCAGTTTTAAGTTGATATGTGGTAGAAGATAAACACATCAATTATTATGTAAGAAAAGATCACAATTTTGAGGATGGCCAGTTTAGTTTTTTTGGAGGATTATAGACTTCATAGTCATAATTACCATGTCCAAATAACATTCTCTATCAGCTGTGTAATTGTAGGAAAGTTATTAGGCATTTATCATGAAGAGAATAGCCCTTTCTCTGGTTTTATGTCAATGCCCTTCTTGTAATTTAAAATAGACAGCCTTGCAGTCTTAGGAAACCTGTGTCTCTAGTTACTGGGGAGGGTGCATGATCTACTTGGGGCCAAAAAGAATAATTGCCTGATATTTTTTCTAAATTTAATGGATAAGATTCCTTTTTTATAGGCAAGTTACCCTAAGGATTAGAATCATAGCCACTGAAAAATATTAGTTGCAAACAAATAGGGATATCTATCATGAAAAAATAAGCCAGTATTTAGAAAGAAAAAGAAACAAGAAAGGATTCTGACAGTGTGTAGGTCCCTGATTAAAGTTATTTCTAAGCTATCAATAGTTTTCTTCAATCTTTCACAAAGTTTATTGACGTGACAAATTGAGTAAATTTTTTTCCAAGTAAATGGTGTTTGAGCTGTTTCTATCACATCTGCTCAAAGGATTTCAACTAATACAGGCAAATGACTTATACATCTTGATTATAATAGATTGTGTTTTAGTTTTTAACTTTTAGTTGAATAAAACACACACATTTTTTTTTTAATTTAGAAACAAATTTTATTTAAGATCTGAAATACGATTCCTAAAATATCAACTTCTCTGGAAAACCATGGCTACACAATAATGCATTGCCTCTATCATGTTAGAACGTGCATTAGACTCAAATACAAAAACCATGAAACAAACCACCATCCTTCAACAACTTGAGCAAAGATAGAATGAATGCCTAAGGAACAACATAGATGGACTTGCAGAGGATGGGCTGTTTTACTTCAAGCACCATTAAATTTTTTTTTGAAATTTAGAAACAAATTTTATTTAAGATCTGAAATACGATTCCTAAAATATCAACTTCTCTGGAAAACCATGGCTACACAATAATGCATTGCCTCTATCATGTTAGAACGTGCATTAGACTCAAATACAAAAACCATGAAACAAACCACCATCCTTCAACAACTTGAGCAAAGATAGAATGAATGCCTAAGGAACAACATAGATGGACTTGCAGAGGATGGGCTGTTTTACTTCAAGCACCATTAAAAAAAAAAAAAAGCACAATTGCAAGGGTTTTCAGGTATATACATTAAGTTGAACCTTTGGCACTAGGAATCAGGGCATTTTTCACGTAGCATAACACATATTAGAAAATTGCACACACATTTTTTAACCTGAAAAAAATCCACTGGAAGAGAAAAAGACAGAACACATAATTCCCAAATAGCTGCGGTGAAACAATAAAATTCACTAGGATAAACAGAATCCATGTATCAAAATAGAGAGTATAATGAAGAAATAGAGCAAGAACAAAAGTCAGAAATTATATAACAAGATGGTATGGTAAGACTAAACATAAGCATTTTAACATAAATATTAATCAATAAAAAATCTAACAGAAAAAAAAATTTGGGCAAAAACATCAAAATCCTTCTTGTATATTCTGTTCATATTAAAGTCATCTAATGTATAAATATAAATGGTTAAAATACATGCATTTGCCTCTATGATGACATGTATTTTTATTGAATGGCCTAAAAACTAGAAAATTTCTTTTCAAAGAGAATTTTTATGTTGCTTATGAAAAGTGAAAAATAGCACCATTAATATGTCAGAAACTTAAATTTCTGCAAGAAAAGATGAGACTGAGGACAGTATCTTAAATCTTGTCTGAGAAGCAAGTACAGATTCTCATCGTGTGAACCTACTAGATCTTTCAGAGTAGTAAGCAGCAATTTTGTGCTGAGGTGGTTGAAGGACATTCAAAAATGTTCAAAATACCACTACTCACAACCTTCCTGAAAAAGTAGGCCAGAAAAGATATGAATTATAATTAAGAAAGCAAAGAAGAGGAATGTTGTGGTGTCCCAAGAGAGTAGTACCTCAACAGTTGTTATCCAGTCCATGCTCCTACCAACTGGGAGCATGACGGGGCAATAAATCAAGAGACTAGATTTGGGGGCAAGGAATAATGACTTAATTTCAGAAGCCAGAGGACAGAGAAGAAGGAAAACTAGTGTAGTGTCCCAAAGAACCATCTTATCCAAGTTAGAACTCAGGGGAGGGTGTGCCAGCAAGACCCTGGAGGGGATATGATAATCCTTGGTTCTTGCAACTGTCCATGGAGGTTTGTTCAAGACATTCCTATAAACAACCACCAAGACAAATGTTATTCTCTGTTTGGCAACTTTTTATCTCTGTATGAATGAAAAGTACTACCCCTTTAAAGGTCAAGCCTGGGCAGCAGAACTTTGAGAAAGGGCTATTATGTTTATTTTAAGCCATAGGCAACATTCCTTTACAAAGGTGCAGAGTCAGCATGACTAAGCATAGAAAATCAAGCAACAGAGTTTAGAGCTGAAGAACAGATCCAATATGGATCAGGTTTATTCTCTGCTACAAGAAAAGAAAAAAGAAGTAAAGTTGAGTGGTCATCTCCAAGTCTTTGCAACTCCATGGACTGTAGCATACCACATTCTTCCATCCATGGGATTTTCCAGGGAATAATACTGGAGTGGGTTACCATCTCTGATACAAGCTCACAGCAATTCCTCTTTCTCTGCAACAGACCCTGAGACACAGGCAAGGTACTCTGAATGTCTTCTCTATGATTTGTAGTTCTACTCCTTTGGTCGTGTGATAGTTACCTGACTCAATTTAAACATAATGTAACATTTGAATTGGAGCTCTCAAAAGAAAGACTGGAGCCTTCTCTGGTAGCCAAAGTCCCTAAATAGGCCCAGATTTTCTTTTAAATTAAGTGTTATGGTAAGATAATGTATTACTTTCTTTTATTAAAATTCATTTTTTTAATTCAAAGATAATCACTTTACAATATTGTGATGGCTTTTGCTATACACCAACATGAATCAACAGATATCCAAGGCCCCCCTCCCCCATCCTGAACCTCTCTTCCATCCAGGTTGTCTCAGGGCACCTGCTTTGGGTGCCCTACTTCATACATCAAACTTGCACTGGTCATATAGTTTACATATGGTAATTTTTGATGATATTGGTCTGTCATCTTTGGAGAAAGTCAGTCTTAGATATTAAAGAATATAGATAATCCTGAGAAAGGATAGAAAAAAGTGAGAGAGTCCCAGTTTCCTCTAAGTTACTATAGATATTCACTTGCCTTATGCTAAGGCATAAGCAGCCAGCCCTAGCAGCTACAATAATTTTTTCCCATTTATTTTATCATTAGAGGCATTTTCATCATCCTTATGGTAATAAGTACACAGGAAATAGTGTTACAAAATCATTCTATATTGCACAACAAATATTTCTATTTTTTCAACATAAGATTTCATACCAAAAATGAGTTCAATGTACATTGTTGCTTGAAATTCAAGGTGTACCTTTTTCTTTTTTGCCCTTTGGCATTCCTAGTAGGCCTGGGAAATTTCCTGTATTAAAATCATCATTTCAGCATAAATTTTCTGGAAAAAAAAAGTGAGAAGAGAGAAACAGAAGAAAATAGAAGAGGATAAAAAAGGAGAGTGGGAAAAGGACATAGCAGAAAATATATAAGAAAACAATATCATAGAATGGTTGAAATAGAATCTTTTACTATTTATAGGTATAAACCATGACAAATAATACATGAAAGTAGTTTTGAGCATTTATTCCAAACTGCTTTTTAAAATTCATTATTTCTTTTTTTATGATCATAGCATCATTAACTTTTGTTACAGGAAATTTTGAGAAGAACTCAAATATTTTTAATAATTTGTATACAAATGAAATATCTATTACATTGGTCATATATTTGTCTTTCAAAAGCTGGCTAACAGTGCCAGAAGATTCAAATAAATTTATACTGGAGTCACTGAGACTCAAAATTTTATCCAAAAAAGTTCATGTGACTAATTTTTGTACCATGGTAACTTTTTTGGATTTTGCAAGATTCCTCTCATAAAGACACCTATGCATTTGAATCATTGCATATATTGGTTTTAATTCCATTATTTGCCTTAACCTACCTCCAAAAACTTTCTAGTAATTTGTACCTATGTTTTCATAATGTTATGATGAATGTTCTTGTGTGCTTTGTATTTACTTTTATTTTTATTGCAACACCATGCAATAAGAAATCTTATTTCCCTAACCAGTGATCAAACCCCACACCCCCTTCAGTGGAAGCATGAAGTCTTAACCACTGGACCACCAGGAAAGTCCCTGTAGCCATTTTTAAAACAAATTTTGACTCAGCGAATACTTACGTACACACTCAAGCACACATGCATACATTCCAAAATAGTGCTTTATAACTAAAGAAATCTTCAAAGCAAGTAACCAAGTATTTATATATTACAGCATTTTATTCTCAATTGTTTTATATCATTATAGATAATCACAGGCACTTTCTTGTTGGGTAGAACCCAATAAAATCTCTAGGTATCATAAACATTTTTTTCTTTCCAAAATGTAAACAGGCTGAGCAGGTGTGAGACTTTTGTTAGGATGGAGCAAAGGTCAATAATCTGTTCTTCATTTTCTGTGGTATACCCTCAAGAAGAAGAATGTCAAGAACACTGCCATATTTGTAGCATAGGGCAGTTCTGTAAATTAAAGAATACTGAAGAAAGAGAAGTTGTAGGAGAGAAGCTGTTTAAGTATATAAAAGTTAGTTAGGGATTTGATATATTTGGCAAGTCACATCCACTAGTTTACTGAGTCCCTGCTGAGTATATGATCATATGTAAAAGAATGCATTTCACAGTCTTGAAAAGAGCCATGAACTATCTACCTGAGCTCTGCTCTTGGTTCCTTGAGTGAATTATGTTAAATCTTAACTCTTTTTTTTCAGAGTTAATATGTACATTTTTATATTCTTCTTACAGCCTATTAGATTTGAAGCAAATTCAAATAGGCCTAATGGGACATATTACTCTATTTGACCAAATATTTTATACACACAAAATAGGTATAAAAAGAAAAGACAGAAGTGGAAACAATTCACAAGTTCTAAATAACTAAGAATGGGAGAAGCAGGATTAATTATTTGTGGGTGGTTTTCATGAGAAAGACATGGAGAACAATTATTCTAAAGGTAATTAATCTGATTTGCCAAAGCCTAGCTATAAAATCATAAAACACAATTATAGCCCAAAAAGGAGTTAAAAGTTTATAAAATGACTACATATGTAGTATGAGAATGAGGCCTGGCTCTGTGACTAATTAGAGTAGTGTGAATTTCAAGATGATGTCTAACATCTCTGTGTCCCTCTTACTTTCATGTGGGAAATGGGGATAAAAATTGTACCTTCCTTATAAGGTTGTTTTCAGGATAAAAGAAGACAACACAAAAAAAGTGCTTAAAATAGTATGTGGAAAGTACTCAAAAAAGCTAAGCATGCATTTATCATTTAGATATTTGCAATGATAAACATACATTGTATTTTTTAATATAAATTTATTTATTTTAATTGGAGGTTACTTTACAATATTTTATTGGTTTTGCCATACATCAACATGAATCCACCACAGGTATACATGTGCTCCCCATCCTGAACCCCCCCTCCCTCCTCCCTCCCTGTACCATCTCTCTGGGTCATCCCAATGCACCAGCCCCAAGCATCCAGTATTATGCATCGAACCCGGACTGGGGATTCATTTCTTATATGATATTATACATGTTTCAATGCCATTCTCCCAAATCATCCCACCCTCTCCCTCTCCCACAGAG
>SJXQ01001251.1:5890-16965 GCA_006408695.1 Aepyceros melampus
GGGTCGTGTGTTGGCCTGGGACGGGTTGGTATGTCGGCCCAGGACGGGTCGTGTGTTGGCCTGGGACGGGTCCGCGTGTCATGTGTCGGCCCAGGACGGGTCGTGTGTTGGCCCGGGACGGGTCCGCATGTCGTGTGTCAGCCCAGGACGGGTCGTGTGTCAGCCCAGGATGGGTGTGTGTCGGCCTGGGACGGGTTGTGTGTCATGTGTCGGCCCGGGACGGGTTGGTGTGTCAGCCAGGGACGGGTCTGTGTATTGGCCCAGGATGGTCCCGCCGCCAAATGAATGACTAAGGGAAGGAAAGGAAAGGAAAGAAGAGTTGGGCCGTCAGAGCTTTGGGGCAGGACCTGAGGGGCCCAGTTGGCTCCCAGTACCCATTCTTCCTTTTCCCCAAAGGGCATGGAAGCGAGGGGAATACAGGTTACAGAATAGCTGCAGTTCTCTGGGAGGGGCCAGGGGTGGGACGCCGCCATGGGTGGGACCCTGCTCACCTGCCCTGCCCGGGGCCTGCTCTTATTCCATTACTGCCCTCAGGACCCTGCTTGCCTCCCCTGCTGGGGGGCCTGCTCCTATTCCATTACTGCCCGTGGGCGTCTGTTTTGTAGAATGAAGTCTTCCCTTGTTGCTCAGCTTGCCTCCTGTTTCTCTGGCCGTGGAGTCGGCAACCTTCCCATCAGAGCTGTGTTTCACTGGGAAACATGAAACCACCCCAGATGTGCTCCCAGGAGCGCCCCCACAACCCAGAGTCAGCAGGCGGGGAGGGACACTTTCCCCCAAACACCAGGACTCTGGTGCCCCAGAAACAGTGGCCCACCCAGCCTCCCTCCCAGCCAGGCGCCTGTGCAGAGGCCTCAGCTCTAGGGGCATAGCCGGGTGCCCCCTTCCTGCTGTGGGACGTTGTGGAAGTCATACCCTCCGCTTCTGAGTCCTGGTGTCCTGTCTGTAAAAAAAAAAAATGTGGCGAGACTGACAGTGGCATAAAGACAGTGCTTCCCAGGTCGCGCTGGGCTAAGAGCCGTGACACGGAGACAGGGACGTTCTTCAGACCCTGGCTGGTGAGGGTCTCCAGGAGGGACCAGTCATCCCCACACCCAGCCGGGGACAGGGTGGGACCAGAGGCTGGAGCAGAGCCGCAGGGGCAGAGGGTGCCTGGCACGCGGCCCTCCAGCTGCCCCAGGGACTGCATGCCACCCAAGAAGTGGTCCTGCGTGGATGCCCACTCTGGCCTCCCTCCTAACAGCATCGCCAGATAAAAAGGTGTCGGGAGCCAGCATGAGGAATCCCACCTGTGACAGGGTCACGTGGCAAACTCAGATGGCAGGGCAATTTGAGTCATCGGAATTCTCCCTGGTTTTTCCTGAACATGTGCCCCCCAAAATAAGAATTTGTCTGTTTTCCCATTTTAGCCCAATCCCCCTTTGATAACGCTCTAGCCTGCCTAACAGGTTCCCCTAATTTTCTGCAAGCTTGTGAATTGCTCACAACCTCCCAAATGTGGAAGGCACAAAAGCCTCAAAGTATCTTAACGTTTCAGAGTCTTTTCAAATTTATATTGGTGACAGGATTTCACGGTTGACTCAATGATTGCTGCCAGACCTCCTCATTTCTTATCTCTCAGGCACCCGGAAAGATGTAATCTATATAAATGGGATATGGAAAAAGGGATATGTAGTAGTTTTGATATTAGCAATACTGAACTTTTGAGTAAATTACTTTTCCTTTGCTATAAATCACTGTACTTCCTTTTATTACAAACTGCTGTGTTCTTATTTAATGTTTTCTGAGAGTGGCATTCAGACTTTGGAAAGATTAACACAAATAAGTCTTCTGGTTAACAAAAACTTCATCTGAAGAGAGCCATAGAAATGTTAATAGGCCTCTTGGCCAGAAGATAGTGTAAACCACCTGAGACTTTTATAACAGGAGAGTATGCAAAAAAGAAAGCCTTGTCTCAATGAGGGTCGGGACTGCTACTTCTGCGTAACTCTGCATATTCTATTATGTATAATTTGGGGTATATAAGTTGATTCTGAACAATAAACTCTCTCTTGGAGCCTTACACTGACATCAGATTTCCCCTTTTTTCCCTTTTTCCCCCCTTCCCTTTTTTCCCTTCCCCCCTTTTTTTCCTTTCTCCTCTTCCCTCTCGGAGAGTCTTGCACTGATGCTGGGCCTCCCCCGTGTCTCCTATTTTCTCTCATTTCTGGCTGAATTCCCATCTGGGGCGCGAAGGCTCGCCATGTCTACTTACCTGTCCCGACTGCTAAGATCCGTGAGAGAGAGAGCTCAGGGCGGGGCACTATCCGATATTCAAACGGACGCCGGTGGCCTAACGTAGATGGTGCAAACCTCTTGTCTCGAGGTTTTATTGGCTCTCCACGTAAACCAAGTTATTAAGCCTTCTTTTCTCCATCTTAAATCTCCTACTATACTATTTCTTCCTAATCTATTCTTATATTTCTAAATAAATGTTTTTCCTCGCCGACGCCGTCCCCCCTTCGAATTCTCTGGATCCACCGGGGCTGGACCCCGGCAAAAAGGGGCACCCGGTTAAATTTCAATTTCAGATAAGCAATGGCTGTGTTTGTAGCATATTTCCTGATATCGCGTGGGATCTGCTTCAGATTCGGTCACCGTGCTTCTGAGGTTGGACTCTGACAGCGGTCCCGTCTCTTCATCTGGTGAATCTGGCTCATCCCACTGTCCTGCTGGAAAGTCAGGACACCAGCAGGGTCAGCCTCTGTTCCCAGGACCCCGCGCTGAGCAGGGGCTCCGTCTGGGGGACGGCAGGGAGGCGGTGGTGTCCTGGACCCCCTCCTCTTGTACGGACTAAATTAAAGGGCTGAGCACAGGTTTGGGGGGTCACGTGGTTTTAGGACTGAATCCTGGGTTGGCATTTTTGCTGTGGGTATTTGGGCAGGTGACTCAACCTCTCTGGGCCCCCGTGTCCTCGTCTCTAAAAAGGAGCACTGTTCGGGAGAGCACTGAGGCAGGCATTGTTGGTGGGACCCAGCACTTGGCTCCGGACCCGTCTGAGCGTCCCCCAGGTGGCCCTTCCCACCCAGGCCTCCACTTTTCCTCCTTCCTCTGAAAGCCCATCATGACAGTGTGAGCATTCTGGGGGACCGTTCTAAGCGTTTGCACAGACATGCGGGTAATTACTAAATCACAGCCTTGCATTGTCTCCTCTAGAAAAAGAGTGACATTTATTATTCATCATTCTCGCCCAGTTCCAGGTGGCAAGCATCTTCCATTCCTAACAATTTTCGGGGGGTGGGAGGGACTGGCTCCTCTCTTGGTGATTAATTTCTGGTTTTTCCTTGCGAGAGAAGCTCCTGCCTCTCCTGTCTCTGATGTTTCCACCAGCCCGGGACACCCTGCGCCCCCGACGCCCCCAGTGGGGCAGGTCTTCCCCCCCCCCCCCCAGGCAAGCCTGCAGCTCACCTCCACCACTCTGCAATGTTCTTCTCGTCCCTCTTATAGAAACACATCCCCCACGGCTGGGTGTCCCTTGCTGCGGGAAAAGGTGGAGCGGCCAGGGAGGGGGTAAGAAGCCAGGTGCCTGAGGTCTCACCGCCCCCAGCTTGGCTTTTAAAAACACCGCCCTCTGGTCCCTGCCGGGTATATCATTTCCGTAAGCTTCTCTTCTCGCTGACCCACGTTCCCATTTTCCTGGGTCGGTCATCCCGGGCGCTTTTCCGTGGTTGGGTTACTGACACCTTGATCCCTCTGCTTGGCTGCTCTGGAGTGAGGGGACCGGGACCTCCTGCAAGTGAGGGCTGGGCTCCGCTCTCAGCAGAGGCAGCGTGGCGGGAACGAAGGAATCAGCGAGCAACCTAAAGCCCTTCTCCCCACGGAGCCCATCTTGCTGACACGCCAGCTGGGCGAGGGCCCGCAGGCACCCCGAGAGGTGGCTGTTCCCACTGACCTGACCCTTCTTCTGCATTTCTCTCCCTCGCGGCTGAATCTGAGCCTGGTGGTTAAGCAGGCACCCTCCGCCCCACACCCGTGACTGCAAACCCTGTAGCATCAGGAGACCCTTGGATGCTGCGGGGACGCCCTCTCTGCTCCTGGCTCCCGGCCGAGCCCTGGGCAGGCAGCAGGTGCTTAGCAGATGGCCACCTTGATGGGGACACACAAAGGCCCGCCCTCCACATTCCTGGCTGTCTGGCTTCTGACATCCTTTCTCAGATGCTTGTTGCTGCTGCCAGCTCAAGGGGAGATGCTCCGAAGCTTGGTCTGTGGAGAAGACTGAAGTCAGGGAGGTAAAGCGACTTGCCCCCAGGTTCACTTGTTTGAAGCTCTGCTCACCAAGTAAAGCTAACCATGTGACTAGCGTCATCGCACATTTGCATAATTCCAGCTGGCATGCGGGGTCCTTGTGCTGTGAACACGTGTGTGGACATGGCCACCTCTGAGCCTGTCCGAGGGCCAAGTCCCTGCAGGCCTGGGGTCCGGTCCCCTCCATGACCCCATGCCCAGAGCCACATCACTGTCCCCTCAGTGCTTGCACCTGGGAGGCGAGGTGCACCCCAGGGGAGACAGAGCCAGGGGCAAGGGGTGTCTGGAAGGCCCCTGGAGCAGAGAGCTCGTCCTGGTCAAGTCTCCACCCTCCTGGGCCTCAGTCTCCTTTTTCAAACAGAGTCAAGGAACACGGCTTTCCGGACGCTTCTCGTGGAAACAGGGAGCGCATGGCAGGCCCAGCCCTGTGCACAGACGGCAGAGGGCAGCTCTGCCCTGCCTCTCTTTTCCCATCTGTTGAAGTCCCTGTTCTCCCTGGAGACCCCCTCTCTCCACCTCTCTCGGTTCAAGAAGGGTTTCCAGGAGAGATAAAGAGGTCTCCACCAGGGAGGAGGATTCCAACAAGCCTTGGGAAAGTCACTCTTGACAAAGGCAACCCCAGGCAGCCTGCATCTGCGTCAGTTAGTGGTTCCAACAGTGACAGGTCAGAGAAGCGAGAACACTCATTGAGGGCTTCCTGAAGGAGGTGGCTTCTCAGCTTGAGATGGACGGGAACAGGCTGGACACACAATCACGGTCTGAGAGTCACACAAGGACTGTAAATGGCCCCCAGCACTCTGACCGGCACATTTAAAGCATCTTTGCCAAGGCTAACTGCCCAGGAACTGTTACGTGCTTCTGTGAAGAAAAGATTCATCACTCCTCCCAGGAGTCCCCCCAGATACCCAGGGCACAGAGGGCTGCCCCGCCGGGGTCCCACAGACCCAGACACACAACCCAAGCTTAGGGCTCACACTGAGGAAACTTCTCGAATGACCGCCAGTCTGGAGCCCTGTGCTCATGTAAGCAAAATGGATTTGTTTAGAGATGAGAGACACTGGACGGCTCAAGCCCCTGGCATCCATCTGGCCTGAGCTGGTATTAAATGGATGCATAATTTATCGTTTCCCCTGGATGGAGGCAGCTGCCTGAGCCCCCGACACACAGGAGGACAGGCGTTGGGAATCAGGGAGCATCTTTAAGCCAGGAGCCTGAAATCCAATTTCCACCCTGTCCTGGGGACTAAAAGCTTTCTGTAAACAGCCACACCAAATCTGCAGATCCAATTAGCCACTGCCTGAGCCACTTGCCAAGAGCAAGGGAGCAAGCCAGACTTTGACAGCCCAGTAGCCTCAGGCTCCGGGCAGCTGAAGGTGGACCCACACACCAAGGCGGGAACCAGCTGCCCACTGGCCCCTGCAGCCGCCTGGGCTTGAGAGCATCTGGTGGGTCTGAACCCCAGGGCCTTCCCCTTCCCGTCTCCCAGACACCAACCCCGAGACCAAGGTGCCCCAAAGCCATCAGGCAGTCCTGGTCGCCTTCAGTCGCCCCTCCGTCTTTAAAGACAAAGTCTCAGGTCCCCCAGCCCTGGGATCCCCCCTCTCAATTACGCTCCTCCTCTCGCCTCCCCGCCGCTCTCTGCTCCTCCCTGTTTCTGCCCCTGGGTCAGACCCCGAGGCCCACTCCCGCAGGCCAGGTCACACTCTCATGATCACACCCTGAGAAGCGGACTCTTGGAAAGTCAAAGGCCTGTTAGCATATTCAAGGCTCCAAGAAGCCAGGCAATTAAAATCAACAATTTAATTTGGTTTAACTCTCAATTCTCCAAATTGCTGAACGCAGATACGGTTTTCATGGCCTGTCTGTCAGCATGCTAAGGACGTGTGTTCTGTGGGGCTCCAGATGGGGAAGTTACTGGGTGGATGGTCTCTGAACCGAGGTGACTGGAATCGAGGCCGAGCTTTTGATAGAAAACAAAAATGTCCTTGCTCTTACTTCTTGCTAAGAGCTTTCACTTCACGCTGAGTGCCTTTACTGAGTGCTTTACATGTAAGGAGTTGTTCATTCTCACACTCAGCCCCTGAGGGGGCCTGTCATTATCCCATTCTACAGCTGGGAATGCTGAGGCCAGACTGCTCATGTAACTGTGAAGCTGGGAGTCTCGGGCAGTGGAGGCTGAGTCACGCTGCAGTAACACACAGCCCCCGGACCCAGTGGCCTGGAGAAATGAGTCTGTGTCTTCCTCAGGTTGCAGTCTGTCTGTCTCTCTGTTCCAGCTCCCAGTTTGCTGGGGTGGGGACGCTGCTGAGGGAAAGAGAGGAAGCCAAGCTTCTGCTCCCAGGCGGACAAGTCACTCCCAGCGCCTCTCATTGGCCACAGGGACCCACTCCTGAGCAGGGGCAGCAACCAGTGAGTTCTGTTCAGTTCAGCTCAGTCGCTCAAATAGTCGTGTCCGACTATTTGGAATCCCATGGACTGCAGCCCAACAGGCCTCCCTCTCCATCACCAACTCCCGGAGTTCACTCAAACTCCTCTCATCGAGTCGGTGATGCCATCTAACCATCTCATTCTCTGTCATCCCCTTCTCCTCCTGCCTTCAATCTTTCCCAGCATCAGGGTCTTTTCAAATGAGTCAGCTCTTTGCATCAGGTGGCCAAAGTACTGGAGTTTCAGCTTCAGCATTAGTCCTTCCGATGAATATTCAGGACTGATCTCCTTTAGAATGGACTGGTTGGATCTCCTTGCAGTCCAAGGGACTCTCAAGAGTCTTCTCCAACACCACAGTTCAAAAGCATCAATTCTTCAGCACTCAGCCTTCTTTATAGTCCAACTCTCACATCCATACATCAATGACACTATGAGCCATGCCGTGTAGGACCACTCAAGACGTGGTCGTGGTGGAGAGTTCTGACAAAACATGGTCCACTGGAGAAGGGAATGACAAACCATTCAGTATTCTTGCCTTGAGAACCCCATGAACAGTGTGAAGAGACAGTGCATATTTGAACAGTAATAGCCACGTGGGGATGTGAGCGTGGCGGCCACCTGGCCCCACCACACGACGCGGCACTTTGGTGAAGGGCACTGTTCTTCCCCATAGTTGGACGACCCTGGGGAGCACCCCTCGCCCCTTTGCTTCCAAGAGGGGCCAGCCTTGGCCACGCGGTTCCTTCCGCGGGCTTGGCCCACCGCTCCACGGACACACCTCCTTCTTCTTAGAGCCCCCCACGCCCACGCTGCTGAATTGCGGGCCCTCTCGCAGGCAGTACCAGCGTTGTCTCTTCCCCGCAGGCTGCTCATTCTCCGCCCGGAAGAGACCTGCTCCCTGCACTCTGCACAGTCTGCCCCGAACTCTCTGCACTCTGGCCGCTGAGGGTCCCTGGGGGTCCCCTTCTCAGCAGCTCTTCCACACTGCCATCAGCTTCTGCATCTCAAAGCCCTGGGGCATGACTGTGGCCTCTCAAGGCCAGAGGGAGCTCGCCTACGAGCTCAAGGCACCCCTTGGGAACTGCAAAATCAGTCATCACTGGGCCCCTGCCTCCCAGAGCGCCCATGGGAAAACTTACAATCTAGCTGAATAAATGACTCTCAAATATCCAGAAATGATTGACCAGTGCGATGGAGACCCTGGAGTGAGACCCTGCTCCTCTGAGGCAAGTCGGGGGCTCTAGCCAAGGGAGGTTGTCTGCCTGGAGCCAGAGCTAGAAGTTGAGATCAGTTGCAAAAGGCCGGCAGCCCGGGTGGCACCAGACTCCTGGGAGGGCACTGGGCACCACAATGTACTGGCAGGGCCCCTGCCCTGCCCCTGTGTGGGGCAGCCATGGTAGAGACAGAGCAGTGGGGTCCAGGGGCCGGGTGCCCGCCTGGGACAAGGTGGGTGAGGTGGTGGCACGTGGGAGGACCCACCCAAGCTGGAAAACAGAGGGTGAGTGAGGTCACGGGTGAGGGACGGTGCTCCAGGTGGACGGGGAGCAGCTGCAAAGGCCCTGGGGCACACAGCGCTGGGCAGGCCCCGGCGGCACTCGGGAGAGCTGGCTGCCCCCAGAAACCAAGGCCGCCCTCATTCTTTACAGCCACGCCCACGATGGCAACCCAGCCTTGCTCAGCGCCCAGGACCTCTGCCCCCACTTTCTGCGCCCGCCCTTGGCAGACGTCATGAGTCAATGACCCTTCTCCCCACACATCGCAGCTGCAGCCTCAGGTTTCCTGGCAGGGAATTAGAAACCTACCAACCACCCCCAGCCCGACTCCTCTCCCATCACAGCCGCCCCCAGCTTTTGTTTAAAGCGGACTGTACGGCCAAGAAAAGTGAGGAACAAAGGGGACGGCTCTCCCCATCATCTCACCTCCCAGAGGGGACGCTGACCCAGCTGGCCCAGGAGAGGGGCTGATTGGACACCATGTCTCTGTAAACCCAACATGCACACCAAATTCAACCACATGCAGGGACATGAGAGGGGCGAGGAGGGCGGGGGCTGAGAATGGAGAGCCCCCACCACCACCCGGGGTGCGGGCAGACGCCCGACGCCTGACACTCGGGAAAAATCAGAAAAAAATCGGGAGAGCCCATGTTGTACCTCAGAGGGGAAGTTAGCTTGCTGTGCTGGGGAGCTAATGAGATCCCCGAAGCAATGCGGCCCTGTTTTTGCCGACGCAAGCACTCCGTGGTCGCTGAGAGAGATGTTTCGTTCCTTTTAAGAAAAGAGAAACTTAAAATGCTGCCTGCAGCTTGCCTCTGTGTATATAACCTAAGGAGATTTTTTTTTAATGAGAATGTATCAAAATGTACACCCACAGCACCTGCATGCTCACCGGGACACACACACGCGGGTGCGCACAGTAGGCCCACACGTGTGCAAGGGGCTTGCCCCTCACACCCCCACACATGCACGAGCATCCGAGCCTCGTCTGAGCTGAAATTCGAGCTGTCTGAAGCGGAAGCTCCAATACTTTGGCCCCCTGATGCAAAGAGCTGACTCATTGGAAAAGACCTGATGCTGGGAAAGATTGAAGGTGGGAGGAGAAGGGGACAACAGAGGGTTAGACGGTTGGATGGCATCAGTGGTCATGAGTTTGAGGAAGCTCTGGGAGTTGGTGATGGGCAGGGAGGCCTGGCGTGCTGCAGTCCATGGGGCAAAGAGTCAGACATGACTGAGTGACTCAATAACAACAGTCACTTTTCCTGTCGAAACTGGAGAGACAGGATGTCTGAGAAAGAGCCGTGTGCTTGCTTGCTAAGTCCCTTCAGCCGTGTCCGACTCTTTGTGACCCACTGGACTGCAACCCGCCAGACTCCTCTGTCGGTGGGGTCTCCAGGCGAGAATACTGGAGCGTGTTGCCATGCCCTCCAGGGGATCCTCCTGACCCAGGGGTCACACCTGGGTCTCTTATGTCTCCTGCATTGGCTGGTGGATTCTCCACCACTCGCGCCCCCGGGGAAGCCCCAAGAAAGAGCCACCGCCTCCCAAACCAGCAGGGAAAGCTGACTCGGCCTGGATGCAGGCAAGACCTGGCGCTCTTCAAGAAGGCTTGTTCTGAGATGTTGAAATCCAAGGGCCCAGCGGCTCAGCCGCAGGGGACAGCTGCCACCTCACACCTATTTTCCAGGGGGGCTTCTCTTTTCATCCTAGTACCTGGCCAATGTGTCTGGGGTCCCCTGCTGGCACGGGCAGCTCCTGCAAACGGTAGCTGGAAGCCTGAGGAGTCTGGGCCCGCCCTCCCTTGGTGGCAATGAGCAGGCCTGTCCCATCTCCAGCCCTCAGTGTCCACACCAGTCAGCAGTGCCAGCCTCGCTGGCTCTTGTGCAGCTCCCGGGGACCCTCTGGGTCACTGTGAGGCTGACCCCCATCTGCCGCAGAGACCTTGGCTCCCAGGACCCCTACTCCCCGCTGTGCCTTCAGCTCCCACATAGGAGTGTCCAGCCCCGCCCGTCCTCACATTCACACACACCCCCCTCACGGCTGGCTCTCGCATCATGTGTAAGACGAGGCCGCCCGCGTCCCACCAGCAAGCCCCCCTCCAGGGGACCTGTCCACACCTCTCTGGAAGCCACACCTGGCCCATCAGCAGAGCCCTGCGCTGTCCCCTCGAGTGAGACTGGGAGCTGGATGCGGGGCCGCAAGAGGAGGGGAGGCAGGGATATGAGCCTCTGGGCAGGAGGAGCCACCTGCGGGGCCACAGCTGTTTGGGCAACAAGAAGCTTTACCTGGGGCCAAACCCATCAGGGTACCCAAAGCCCTGGGGGTGGGGCCCTCGGGGTGGGCCTTCCGGGTGGCGTCGACTCTAAAGAACCCGCCTGCCAATGCAGGAGACGGGAGACAGAGGTGTGAACGCAGGAGACGGGAGACAGAGGTGTGATCCCCGGGTCGGGAAGATCCCCTGGAGGAGGGCGTGGCAACCTGCCCCAGTGTTCTCGCCTGGAGAACCCCACAGACAGAGGAGCCTGGTGGGCTGCAGTACCTGGGGTGTCGCAGAGTCAGACGTGCCTGAGCGACTGAACACGCTCGGAGGAGCAGGATCCATCGCGGGAGAGCCAGCAAGTGAGGCAAGGGGGCTGGGGAGGACACGAGTGTTTAGGAGCAATGGGCTGAGCCTGCAGAGGGCTGCGGGGTGAGGGGTGAGCCCTGCGCCCCCTCTCCTCCCCCCTGCCCCCAGGATAGGCCCAGCCTGCCAGCACCTCACATCCACTACCGACATGTCCACCATGGGCATGCTCCACGTGGCTGGAGGCGGCAGGTGCTAACCGGGAGCTCTCGGGGTCTCCCCAGGGGTCCTGCCCGAGTGACCCAGCAGCC
>SJXQ01001251.1:28144-41263 GCA_006408695.1 Aepyceros melampus
CTTCGGCTGGGTCTTGTCCTGAACAGTCCCTGGGTGATGGGCCCCCTCACCCTCCTTGCGCCCCCTTCACGGTGTTTGCTGGGTGGCATCCCATCCTGCAGATGAGGGTGGAGGCCAGGTTGCTCCGGATCATGTGTGGGTGCGAGCCCAGGGCCCATGGTCCCCTGTCCTGCTGTCTCCATGCAGCCTGCCATCCGCTCACCGGTGCCTCCCTGGCCACTGGCCTCAGTTACTGGGGGGGCCTTGGAAGGGCTTTCTGAAGCAGAGGCCTGAGGTGGGGCGCTCTGAGGGCCTGGCATGATCGTATCCTCAAGCCAGCGCCCCCAGTCTGCTCTCCCAGGGCCAGAATCCTAGACCCAGCCCCCATCACTTTTTCTGAGCTTCAGGGTCTTCCCAGTACTGTGGGGGCTCCGCATTCACCCAGCGGGCATCTCCTGGGCACCTACTCTGCCGAGTGTGGACAGCGCCCACGGAGAGAGCACAGCAGCCCCCAGGCCCAGCTGAGGGCTTGGGGCCCAGGCCCCCGGCCTCCAGGGACCTGCCGGGGGCTCAGGGAGGACTCTGGAAGGAGGAGGGGCCCGGCTCAGACTGGAGGGTGAGGCGGCAGGATGCTCCAGTGGCCCCAGTGACCCAGGCCTGGGGGGCGCACCTCCTCCTGTGTGAACTGGGTGGGACATCGCTGCCTCTTCCAGGATCCTAACCAGCTGGCCTTCAGTTTGTTGTTTTCCAGTCTCCCAAGTCATGCCTGACTGTTCACGATGCCGTGGACTGCAGCACACCAGGCTGCCCTGCCCCTCACCATCTCAGAGTTTGCCCAAGTTCATGTCCGTTGAATTGGTGGTGCCATCCAGCCGTCTCATCCTCTTAAAGGAGATGATTCTGCCTGGGCCTGACCCGATCAGGTGAAGCCTTCAGAAGCATCAGAGGGGCTCCCCTGCTGGCCACACAGAAGAAGCGGTGATGCCAGAGGCAGTGCCTGGGTGAGGACCTGAGTGTGGCCTTTAGGGGCTGAGCCGGCCCTGAAAACCGCAAGAAAACTCAGCTTGGTCACTCAGCCTCTCGACGGCTGGGGGAGCCTGGAACGCGGGGAGTCCCTGGCCTCGGGTGAGAACCTGGTCTCGGCTGACACTGTAATTTCAGCCTCCAGACCATGAGCAAGGAGTCAGCTGGCCTGCACCTGGACTCTTGGCCCGCGGAACCCGAGACAGTAAATGTGTGTTGCTATTAGCTGATAAATTCGTGGTGCTTTGTTATGCAGCGTAGGTAATGAACGCACCTGCATACCTGATTCATTTTGATGGAAGAGCAGTGATGTGTCCAGGAAAGGTGGACACCCTTCCCCAGTGGCTGGAGAGAGGCCACATGACCAGGCCTCAGCCCATGAGACCTCCCTCATGACAGGCAAGAGATGTACCAGAAAACTCACTGCCTTCCTTCCTGTTTGGTCATGGATGTGTGATGAAGTGACACCTGGAGGTGCAGCCGCTGTCTTGGGGCCAGGAGGAGATGATGCCAACAGTCACAGGGGGAAGGAGTCCGTATCCCTAATGCTGTTGCTCCTGAGCCTCCAAACGAACCCACCCTGGAGCCAGCCTTTGGTCAGACTTCCTGCCAAGGGAGATGCTAAGTAGCCTCACTGTCTAAGGCCCTGTGGGAGGAGGGCTCCATAATGTGTCACTGAACGCATCCTAGCTGATTTGCTGTGCACAATCCTATCTTGCCTCCTTTGAGAATTACTGTGCACTTGTAGGCAAAATAACATTCAAAAGCATCCACACCCTCCTCTCCAGAACCTGTGGCTAAGTGACCAAAAGGGATTTTGCTGATGAGATTAAGTTAGCGACTTAATTAAATTAGGGAGATGAGAGATTATCCTATCTTATCTGAACAATCCCTACACATTGTCACATCATCACGAGGGTCCTTCCAAGTGAAAGAGGTGATCACGGAGGCAGAGGGTGGAGTGATGGGAGGAGGGCCAAGAGCTCAGAGATGCAGAAGAAGGAGGAGACCAGGAAACAAGATTCTCCCCAGAGGCTCCAGAGGAACCAGCCCTGCCAGGCATTTCAGTCTTCTGGATGCCAGAGCTGTGCAATAATCAGTGTGTTGTTACAAGCTCCTAAGCTTGTGATCATTTGTTATAGCAGCAATGGGAAATGAATACAGACTCTGGGTGTTTGGGAATGAATGAATGAATGAGTGCAGTAGTTACAATGGAACTTCGTAAATTATCAGATTAAACACAAGGAATTGAGTCCTTGTGTGATGCTACAAGTCCCCTGCCCCTCCTGAGCCTCGGTGTCTCCAGCTCTGAGTTGAGGGATAGGACTCTGGCCTTCCTGGGCGCTTGCAGGCCCCTTGAGTCTAGGAGGGCCTTGTTGGAGCTGGGAGAGTCTGACAGAAGGAGATCAGAATGCCTTCCTTGTTATGGCTTCTTAGCCCTCATTTAAAAGCAGACATTTCATTTCCAAATACATGGGAGTTTTAAAAGTACCTTTGATATTAATTTCTCATTTGAATGCTTCCTTCTCTACAATTACCCTCTGTGTTTTATTCAGTCTAAGTTTATTGAGGCTTTCTTGATGGCTAAGTCAGAGTTCTCTCTTGGTAAATAACACACTGCACTTGAAAATATGTGGGTTATTTCAAATATCTTTTGATTTTGATCCCTAACGGAATTGCACAGTAATAAGAGAAGAGCCTCGTTATGATTTCAATACCTTTAGATCATGAAATTTCTGCACCTGGTCTTATGTTTCCAGATATGTTCTAGCATCTCCTGGTTTACAGTCTATGGAAATATGAATATAATTTGTATCCTATTGTTTGTGAAAATGGTAAAAATCTTAATTGTGTCAAACTGTTTCACAATGCTTTTCAGGTCTACTGTATTCTTCTACTTCTCTGTACATTTATTCTGTTAATTTCTGAGAGTTTGATATTGAAACTCCAACTAAGAATCTTACTTGTAGTATACAGTGGACCTATATGTCATTTTGTTCTGTGTTTTCCAAGGGAAAGTGGAAAAGTTGCTCAGTTGTGTCTGACTCTGTGACCCCATGGACCGCCAGGCCTGAACACTGGAGTGGGCAGCCTTTCCCTTCTCCAGGACACCTTCCCAACCCAGGGATCGAACCCAGGTCTCCCACATTGTATGTGGATTCTTTACCAGCTGAGCCACAAGGGAAGCCCAAGAATACTGAGCTGGGTAGCCTATCCCTTCTCCAGGGGATCTTTCCAACCTAGGAGTAGAACCAGGGTCTCCTGCGTTGCAGGCGGATTCTTTACCAACTGAGCTATCAGGGAAGTCTCCTATAAATGTGTTATCATATTTTCATCACTTAGAAAAAAAGTCAGTCCTGCCAAATTCAAGTTGGAAGGTGGAGGCTGGGCCGCGGGCTCAAGGAGCGGTCAGTTCTGGTTGGAATGAGCTGGCCCAGAAGTCTCAGGTGATCCCAGGGGAGGCTGTGTGTCTCCCACGGGCCGGGCTCCCAGGAGAAGAGAGGAGAGCCAGGCTGAACTGGGGGCCTCTTGGTCTGCAGCCTCTGAGCAGCTCGTGGCCTTTGGAGGAATGGCTTCCCCTCTCTGAGGCTCCTCAGAGCATCTGAAGGATGGAGAGGGATCCTCTTTGTCGGCTGCCTGGAAGGATGACACCTTCACTGTCAGCCCAGGTACCTGGCTTGTGGGAGGGAAAGAGGCCTCGGAGGAGGGCTGATGTTAGATTTTTCTTTATATATCTCTGTATTGTTTAACTTGTTCCGAGAACTTGAGTTACTGCGGCAAATTAAAAAAAAAAAATTCTAACAAAAGAGAACAAAGATTTTACCGTTGCTGGGGCTTAGCGAGCTCTGGGTACATTTTAATTGACATTATCATGGTGATCACTCTCATCCCAGCTGAACGAGCCCACTTTGCAGTGGCCCTTCAGGCCTGTCCCCAGCCTCTGCTTGCACACCCCAAGCAACAGGGGAGCTCACTGCTTTTTCTGAACATACAGTCCATCCTAGGGGAGCTCTGACTGTTTTCGACGTGGAGCACCTCTGTGCCAGGCCCCAGGCTGGCCCCCGGGGGACACAGGGAGATCACCCCCTGCCTGCACCTGTGGGCTCCAGGCTGCCTTCCTAGGGAGGTGCCTGGTCCCTGGTTACTGGAGGGGTCGAGTGGTGTGGGGCTCCCTGAGAGGGGGCTTCTGTCCCTGGCCTTGACAGCAAAGGGGAGGCCTCCACCGTTGCCCCACCTCAGCCAGGAGGCTCCGCAGCATGACCCTGGAGTTGGCCTGGGGCCTCCCGCTGGAGCCAGACACCCCTCCCCCACCCCAGGTCCCCCCTCCAGGGTTCTCTGGAGCCCTCCGGGGAGTTGTCAGGACTGTCAGCAGATTCGAAGCCTCACATTTTCTTTCACTCTCACAGGACCTCTGGGAGTTGGGTGCTACCAACACCTTCGCTTTGCAGACAGATGAGAGAACGGAGGCTTCTGGAGGCACATGTGGCAGCCTCGGTCCCCCAGAGTATGGGACAGACCGCAGCTCGGGCTCAAGTCCCTACCCGCTCCGGCCTCACTGCCCACAGCGGACGCCTTTGTGGTCACCACCTGCTCCAAGAGAAACACCCCCCTCCCCACTGCAGGGGCCCTGGATCTGTGTGGGAGCCTTCTCTTTCTGCCCCAAGCAGTAGGGAGAGATTAAATTAAATTTGCATTAATTTTTAAAAATACCATCCTTGTAGGGAAGAGGGACAAAAAGAAGCAAATGTAGAAAAATATGGGAAACCTATTGAAAATGTGTTAATTTCCCCAGGACCCCTTGACTCCCCCATCCTGCAACACGAAATTAGTGCTAAATGAAAGATGAGTGAAGGAATGGACGGGATTTCCGCAGACCCCTCCACAGGAAGCCCCTTTTGTTCCTGCGTCCTGGTTGAGATGGTCCCGCCCCAGAGAGCCTGGCTTCTCTATTAAAGCCCCATCTTTCCTTCTGCTTTGCTGCCTCCCATTCTCTGAGCACCAAATATGTGCAAGGTCCGTAGGGGGCAAGAGAAGGGCTCACATCCCTTCCCTGATGGTGACCAGATGTGGCAGGCTCTTAGGATGCCGCCAGCTCTCGTGGGCAAGGGGAATGCTCAGGCCATGCCCAGGAGCATCCACGCACCCTGTTGGGCCAGCATCTAGCAGACCCCTCCACAGGAAGCCCCTTTTGTTCCTGCGTCCTGGTTGAGATGGTCCCGCCCCAGAGAGCCTGGCTTCTCTATTAAAGCCCCATCTTTCCTTCTGCTTTGCTGCCTCCCATTCTCTGAGCACCAAATATGTGCAAGGTCCGTAGGGGGCAAGAGAAGGGCTCACATCCCTTCCCTGATGGTGACCAGATGTGGCAGGCTCTTAGGATGCCGCCAGCTCTCGTGGGCAAGGGGAATGCTCAGGCCATGCCCAGGAGCATCCACGCACCCTGTTGGGCCAGCATCTCCATGTTCGCTGAGGGTCCTCTTTCTTCATCCTGGGGCCTGACGCCTCGTATGGCATTGTCCTCTTCTAGAATCTGGGGAACGTGCCTGATGGGAAAAGTTAAACAAATGAAAGCAATGTCATGCCCACGATTTGTGAATCTGACCATAACGGATACTCGCTTCACAGCTGGAGGGGGTTCAGAGAGATTGCTGTTTTGTTTGGCCTTGATTTTTCTCAGATTGGAAAATGAATAGCCCTTGACATGTTTGGGAAAACAAGCTAAGAAACGCTCACATCACCCTGACCCTGTGAAGGGGCTCCAGCCTCCTGTGTTGACTCTGATTCCCAAGTATTTCTAGGAGGCAGGCCCAGCTATCCTCGCCACTGCCCAGAGCGCTGAAATGTTTGTGTTGGAGCCTGGACACTGCAGGCTCGAATTCAGCACCATCTGCTATGTTTTCTTCTTGAGTTTTTCCTTCCCAGAAAAGCTCTGATCTAAACTAGTAATTTGTCACGGGAGGGAACGGAGCTGGCCAGGAGTAAGTCAGGGTACAGGTGACGCACGCAGAAGTCTGGGCAGGCCCAGCACGGCGGCCTGATGGGGGTGAAGGGTCCTGGTGCCTTCCACCTCTCCTTGGCCATTCCCAGCAAGCAGCTCCCACCTCGAGGCCCAGCTGGCTGCTCTAGTTCCAGCCATTGCCATCACATCCGTGGTCCACTCAGTGGGGGTGGGAGGGCCTCATCTGCCAATCACAGGGCATCCTCAACTGGAGGATGCCCAGAGCCCTTATGCTAACACCCCATTGGTTAGAATGTGGTCACGTGGCCATACCCTCCACAAACGAAGCTGGGAAATGTAGTCTTTAACAGGGCGGCCATGAACCAAGATGAAAGTATTGAAGATTTCCCAACCTGGGCTTCGCTGACATTTGGAGGTGGGAACTTCTTTGCCAGAGGGGCCATCCTGTGAATTGCAGAATGTTTAGCAGCATCCCTGGCCTCTACCCACCAGAGCTAGTAGCATCTTCCAGTTGTGATAGCCAAGAATGTTCTCAGACATTACCAAATGCCTCCAAGGCAAAATCACTCCTAGTTGAGAAACACTGGCCAAATCAAGGGTCCCACTCTATGTCTACAGCACCAGGCAGGAGTGGGGCTGGGGGGCTGGGGGTGGGCATGAAGCCTGCCTCATCAAGAGAGAACAGCGTCCTCTGGGTTCCACTTTGCCAGGCCTCATGCAGGAAGAGCACACGAGTCCAGTTTTACATGTGAAGTATCCTCAGAGCTGACTGACGACTCCATGGACTATAGCTCAGCAGGCTCCTCTGTCCATGGGATTCTCCAGGCAAGAATACTGGAGCAGACAGCCGTTTCCTTCTCCAGGAGATCTTCCCAACCCAGGGATCGAACCTGAGTTCGATAGCATTGCAGGTGGATTCTTTACCATATGAGCCACCAGGGAAGCCGTTACTGATGACACCTAATTTAAAAAATGAAAGAAACTGCACAGTCATTATGAGTTGAATTGTGACCCCCCAAAAGAGCTTCCCTTGTGGCTCAGATGGTAAAGAGTCTGCCTGCAAGGCAGGCGACCTGGGTTTGATTCTTGAGTTGGAAAGATCCCCTGGATAAGGAAATGGCAAACCATGCCAGTAATCTTGCCTGGAAAATCCCATGGACGGAGGCGTCTGCAGGTACAGTCCATGGGGTCACAAAGAGTTGGACACGACTGAGTGATGTTTGAGTCCAACGTCTGGAACCTGTGAAGATGCCCTTATTTGGAAACAGGGTCTCTGCAGATGGAATCACGTTCGGTGACGTCATCCTGGAATGGGGTGGGCCCTGATTCAACAGGGCTGGTGTCCTTATGAGAAGCAAGAAGAAGAGGCCACCTGAAGAGGGAGGCAGAGGTCGGGGTGATGCCTGGGGTCACCAGAGGCTGGAGGAGGCGGGAAGGACCCTCCCTGAGAGCCTCCAGAGGAGGGCCACCCTCCCAGCACCTTGATCTGACCTCCGGTCTCCAGAGCTGTGCGCTTAAGCTTCTCTTGCTTTAAGCTGCCCGGCTCGTGGTATTCTGCGCAGCAGTCACGGGGAACCCAACTCAGTGGACCAGCGCTTGTCTGCGCCTCTGGGCAAGGGGCTTCCTGCAGCCTCTGCCCACACCCCCAGCTTGACAGGCTGGCCTGTGGGTCTGGCTTCAGCCTGTCATTTGAGACCAACTGCACGAAGTGAACGCACATCGGTCAGACGCTTGCCTCTGGGGTCACTGAGACAGCAAGACAGGCAGATGGACAAGTCCAGCTAGAAACCACCAGAGTCCAGGCCTGACCCCCTCGAGAACCCAGCCAGGAGCGGGACCGGCGTCGGGAACACACCGTCAGAGGTCCCTCCCGCCTTGCTGCAGCCTGCCTACCTGCGGTGCCGTGGAGACCTTTCAGACCCTCAGACCCTCAGTTTCCTCGTCCAGCAAATGGGGAGAAAGTTCTCCTGGGGCCGGGCCTGCCTGCGTGAGTACCGCCCAGCCGGTGGGCACCAGGTGGCCGTTGATGCCACGCTGGGTCACTCAGGCAAACAGATGCAGGGACCACAGGGTGTCGGGCCCTGTGTGGGTCCAGGGACACAGGAACCGCGGCGGGCCTGAGAGCAGGTGGGAAAGCGCCAGCTCTGCAGAAACGTGTGCTCTTCTCTGCTTTGAAGGTGGGTGAGCTGAGTCGGTTAGGGTTGGGGCTGGGATTAAGGTTAGACTTAAGGTTTAGTCTACAATACAACAGTGGTGCTAAAGAGTTTAGACTGGCGTTTAGCTGGGCTTTGGTTGGGGTTAAGTTTATAAACAGGATTTGAATTGGGATGGGTTAGGGTTAATCACGCAGAAGGCAATGGCACCTCACTCCAGTACTCTTGCCTGGAAAATCCCATGGGCAGAGGAGCCTGGTGGGCTGCAGTCCATGGGGTTGCTAAGAGTCGGACACGACTGAGTGACTTCACTTTCACTTTTCACTTTCATGCATTGGAGAAGGAAATGGCAGCCCACTCCAGTGTTCTTGCCTGGAGAATCCCAGGGACGGGGGAGCCTGGTGGGCTGCCGTGTGTGGTGTCGCACAGAGTCGGACACGACTGAAGTGACTTAGCAGCAGCAGCAGCAGGGTTAATCTTGAGGGTAGATCCAGGATTTAAGATGCAGTTTGGATCAGGATTAGGATTCAGGTCAGGCGAGGGTTTGGCTTCCCTGATGACTCAGCAGTAAACCAGGCAGGAAATGCAGGAGACTTGGGTTCGATCCCTGGGTCTGGAAGATCCCCTGGAGAAAAGTGAAAGTGGAGTCACTCAGTCGTATCTGACTCTTTGTGACCGCGTGGACTGTACCTGCCAGGCTCCTCCATCCATGGGATTTTCCAGGCAAGATTACTGAAGTGGATTGCCATTTCCTTCTCCAGGGGATCTTCCTGACCCAGGGATTGAATGCAGGTCTCCTTCCGTGCAGGCAGATGCTTTACCGTCTGAACCACAAGGGAAGCTAAATGAAAATGAAAGTCACTCAGTCCTGTCTGAACCTTTGCAACCCCCTGGACTGTAGGCCATGGAGTTCTCCAGGCCAGAACGCTGGAGTCAGTAGCTTTTTCCCTTCTCCAGAAGATCTTCCCAGGCCAGGAATCAAACTGGGTTCTCCTGCATTGCAGGCAGATTCTTTACAGACTATCAGGGAAGCTCCAAGAGGAGGGAATGGCAGCTTACTCCAGTATTCTTGCCTGGAGAATTCCATGCACAGAAGAGCCTAAGATTTAAGATGCAGTTTGGATCAGGATTAGGATTCAGGTCAGGCGAGGGTTTGGCTTCCCTGATGACTCAGCAGTAAACCAGGCAGGAAATGCAGGAGACTTGGGTTCGATCCCTGGGTCTGGAAGATCCCCTGGAGAAAAGTGAAAGTGGAGTCACTCAGTCGTATCTGACTCTTTGTGACCGCGTGGACTGTACCTGCCAGGCTCCTCCATCCATGGGATTTTCCAGGCAAGATTACTGAAGTGGATTGCCATTTCCTTCTCCAGGGGATCTTCCTGACCCAGGGATTGAATGCAGGTCTCCTTCCGTGCAGGCAGATGCTTTACCGTCTGAACCACAAGGGAAGCTAAATGAAAATGAAAGTCACTCAGTCCTGTCTGAACCTTTGCAACCCCCTGGACTGTAGGCCATGGAGTTCTCCAGGCCAGAACGCTGGAGTGAGTAGCTTTTTCCCTTCTCCAGAAGATCTTCCCAGGCCAGGAATCAAACTGGGTTCTCCTGCATTGCAGGCAGATTCTTTACAGACTATCAGGGAAGCTCCAAGAGGAGGGAATGGCAGCTTACTCCAGTATTCTTGCCTGGAGAATTCCATGCACAGAAGAGCCTAGTTGGCTACAGTCCAAAGGGTCGCAAAGAGTTGGACGTGACTGAAGCGATTAAGTAAGCATGCCTGCAGGAGAGGGTCAGCAGTGGGCTGGGCTGGGGTGAGTTATGAGCTGGAATTTGAACCCTCACCCCTCGCTGTGGCTGCAGAGACCAGCTTGAGTCTCTTCATGGCTTTCCCGGTCTGGCCACTGAGCATCCAGCCTCGCCTTGATCCAAAGGTCCCTGATCTCTGACCCCTCGCCACTGCCCAGGGCTCAGCATACTCTTCTGAATGCGCGGCTCCTCTCTGATTTCCTCAAGGCTCTCCCAGCTCTAAAAATTCTAATTAGGCAGCCTCTCTCCAGGCTCAAATTATGAGCTATAGTCATGCAGGAACCCAAGAGTACAAAGATACTTTCAAACTCGGAGCAGAACAAAAGATGAACGTTGATAGCGTCAGGCTCTGGTATTATACTTAGAGAAACTATTTAAAACCCAAATACTTCTTTCTGCTGTGTGTTCATCAGAATCGCTCAGGGAAACCTTGTGTGTGACTTCCACAAAAGGTTTGTATCGACAGGACACGTTATCGTTCAATTTCGAGGAAAGAAGAGTAATTAGATGCCTCATTCCAGATATTGTTTCCATTACAGCAGAAAAAATACATACACAAATTCCAGGAGGAAGCAAATATCTCCTTTTCATTCCCAAGAAGGCTCCCTTTCCTGATGTCAGAAGAGCCCCGGTGGGAGGCCCTGGGGATTTGGCGGCCCCTGCCCTTTTGGACCTCCCTGGTGGCTCAGCTGGTAAAGAATCTGCCTGCAATACGGGAGACTTGGGTTCGATCCCTGGCTTGGGGAGATCCCCAGAGAAGGCAAAGGCCACCCACTCCAGCATCCTGGCCTGGAGGAGTACATGGATTGTATAGTCTGTGAGGTTGCAAAGAGTTGGACACGGCTGAGCGACTTTCTCAGCCACAGCTCTTCCAGAGGAGGTGAAGGCGACATCAGGCGCATTTTGGAAATTTTAAAGCATCATCACTTGGCATGGCTGCAAGGCGGGCCGGTGTCCAGCAGGGGGCAACATTCAAGGCCCCACCCCTCCAGACTGGTCCCAGTGCTTGAGGCTTTGGGGGGGACAGAAAAGGAATTAGTGGGTCCCAATCTTACAGGAAATCCACCCTGATTATTCACTGGAAGGACTGATGCTGAAGTTGAAGCTCCAATACTCTGGCCACCTGATGCGAAGAGCTAACTCATTGGAAAAGACCCTGATGCTGGGAAAGATTGAAGGCGGGAGGAGAAGGGGACGACAGAGGATGAAATGGTTGGATGGCATCACCAACTCAATGGACATGAGTTTGAGCAAGCTCCAGGAGTGGTGATGGACAGGGAGGCCTGGCGTGCTGCAGTCCAGGGGGTCGCAAAGAGTCAGACACGACAGCGACTGAACTGCAACTACACAGCTGGAGACAGGGGCGGTGGCGTCAGCCCCAGTGACGGCCTGGCCGGTCTCACCCTGCCCTCCACTGCCCACCCGTGGGACTGGCCCTTCAGCCTCCCGCTCACCCAGAGGGACCCCTCCAGGTCGAACTCTGAGCCTGCCCTCCCTGCGACCTCACTGGCAGGTGGGCGTCCGAGCCGGTACGCAGAACCCCCCGGCAGTGTGGCTGGGCCCTGGCGCCTCCCTCATCCCTCCCGGCCTTACACACTTTGCTCCAGTCATGCCAGCTGCTCTGCTCCTCTCTGATGGCCTCCCGAGCCTCCGAGCCTCCCCACCTTCGTGACTGGGACCCCTCTGCCCAAAGCACTCTTCCCATCGTGACCCTTCACACCTCTCTCTTCCTCATCCATCAAAACTAGCTCAGTCACCTCTCTCAGGAGGCCCTCCTGGGGCTCCTCAGGACACCGGCGGGCTGCCAAGGTCCCATCACGGGGGCTCATTATCCCAGTCTTCCTGGGTGTCTGTTCATGTGCTCAGGGCAGCATCCCGGGTCCATCACAGGTGGAGTCTTTCAGAAAGACCGCTGGAGGGACACATGAGTGTGCGAGCAAGGGAGTGAGGATGCCCAGCCTGCTTGCCGGTGCGAGGCTCCGGTCATCTAAGCGCAAACAGTGGACACCTGAGTGGACAGGGTGACTTCCCCCGGAAGTGTAGGGGAAGCCAGCTCTCCCGGGTGCCAGCCGGCCTGCTGGGGGCGGGGAAGAGTCAGGGTGACATCTCCCTACATCCGCCCTTGACAGCTCAGGGTGCCTGCCCGGCCCGCTAGCTGCACACAGGCCCCATGGCATCAGCGCTGAGCTCCTGGCCGGTGCGGCCCCTGCTCCAGACAGAGCGACAGTCTCGTCCCCGGGGCTGTCCACGCCGGCAGGACCCTCGACCTCCCGCCTCTCATCTCCCGGGGGCAAGCAGAGGTGCAGTGCGGACTGGGTCACGGGTATGAGGGTCTGTGGGCACCTCACCCTCCACTGCCCGGACGCCCGCCCTTCCCCACTGGCCTCTGACTGCGTCCTGCCAAGGCTGAGCCGCCAGGTGAGGGCTGGAGGGCGGAGGGGCACGGCTCATATCCGCCCCACCTTCCGGCACCCAGGCCAGCTCCCAGGCCACAGCCGGCCTGCTGGGGGCGGGGAAGAGTCAGGGTGACATCTCCCTACATCCGCCCTTGACAGCTCAGGGTGCCTGCCCGGCCCGCTAGCTGCACACAGGCCCCATGGCATCAGCGCTGAGCTCCTGGCCGGTGCGGCCCCTGCTCCAGACAGAGCGACAGTCTCGTCCCCGGGGCTGTCCACGCCGGCAGGACCCTCGACCTCCCGCCTCTCATCTCCCGAGGGGCAAGCAGAGGTGCAGTGCGGACTGGGTCACGGGTATGAGGGTCTGTGGGCACCTCACCCTCCACTGCCCGGACGCCCGCCCTTCCCCACTGGCCTCTGACTGAGTCCTGCCAAGGCTGAGCCGCCAGGTGAGGGCTGGAGGGCGGAGGGGCACGGCTCATATCCGCCCCACCTTCCGGCACCCAGGCCAGCTCCCAGGCCATCCAGCGGCCCCTGACCCTGACCATCAAACTCACGCCAGACGTACCACTGTCCGCTGGGAGCCAGGCAGAGAGCTCCCAAGACGGCCCGGCCTGAGAAGCCAGGGTGGGCCAAGGACTCAGGTCAGAACAGGCCGGGTCGCTGAGTGGTGATGACCCCTCAGTCAGCGTTCAAGGGCCGGGACGAGGCAGGTCTTAACCCCCCACCCCCACCCAAACACGGTGGCTCTCACGGCGGCTGGGGCGGTGGTGGTGGGAGGCCTGGGCTCGGGGCCTCACCCTCCTAG
>SJXQ01001251.1:63067-77462 GCA_006408695.1 Aepyceros melampus
CTGCTCCGTGGGGAGCTCAGAGTGGGTGCATTACGGCTGCAAAGAGGGCCCTCCCGGAGCCGACACAGGCACTTAAATCTGAAGAACAAAAATCAGTGAACTCGACTCCTAACAGCATCTGTCATTCAACCAGCCTGCTGTCACCAGCACAGAGTGCAGATTGCACGCCTTAGGAGAGAGACCTTTCACTCCCAGGCCTCAAACAGAATAGCCTGAGTCATTCCAAAGCGAATGAGTCCCGATCGTCCAGCTTATCGCAGAAAGAGGGCAGTAAACACTGCACTGATTCCTGGTTTCAACCTGACTTTTAACAGTCGAGCAGATACTTATACACACACAGGCTTTAACACCCGAGGGCGGAGCCACGAGCCCCACTTTCCAAAGCCGCTGTTTACTGACTTGTTAAGGAAAACACCAATTTCTCGGTTAAATAAACCATTCTTAACTCGGCTGTAAAGTGATTTTTCACATTTACTTAAATTGGATCACGGCTATTCCCGTACCTTCTCATTTTATCTCTTACAAGAGAACAGAATCGAGAATTCTAGCTTACACATTTGTTCTCCTTGTCCCCGCCTTCAAATTCACTCTGTCCTCATTCACTGATTCTTCAGGATCCCCCTGTCCTCTGCATCCCAGGCACCGTGCTGGGCCCCTGGGAGGGGAACATCAGTGGATAAGCCACCCATGATTTCTCTACACTCATTGTCCTGCCTCCAGCCCGTAGAAAAGACCCGAGAAATCTAAGATACGCCAGAACCCATTCACAGTGCTGGAAAGCAGGAATGGGTGCCTGTGAAGACCCCAAATGGGGCCACACAGGCGGGCCGACCCGAGGGACGCCAGGGCAGTGCTGGCGGCCGGCACTCGGCCCTGGCAAGGCCACAGAGGGGCAGGAACAGCCACGGCGGGGACAGGGGGAGCAGGGCAAGGACGTGGTGGCCGTGACGAGGGCGTGACGGGGAGGAAGCCCCACACTGGGCCACACTGCTTGTGAGCCGGGGGGGGCCGGCACCTGCTTTAAAGCAGCTAGAGAACTATTCCGGGGAGTGATTTTCGTCCTATAAGGCTGATGAAGATGACTATAAAGGCGACCCACTGCTGCTGCTACTGAGTCGCTTCAGTCGTGTCCGACTCCGTGCGATCGCACAGCCCACCAGGCTCCCCCGTCCCTGGGATTCTCCAGGCAGAACACTGAAGTGGGTTGCCATTTCCTTCTCCAATGCATGGAAGTGAAAAATGAAAGTGAAGTCGCTCAGTCGTGTCTGACTCTTCGCAACCCCATGGACTGTAGCCTACCAGGCTCCTCTTTCCATGAGATTTTCCAGGCAAGAGTTCTGGAATGGGGTGCCATTGCCTTCTCCACACTTGCAGTTAAAATTCAGACAAGGTAGAAAAACACAAGAAAAAGGAAATCACTCCGAATTTCATCACCCAGAAATAAGAATCTTTGGTGACTCTTTGTTAATCATCCTTCCAGGCATTGATCTCTGAACACACACACAGGTCTCTCTGCATAAAGACTCAAGCTCCACCTGCTGATCTGCGAGCTGCCCCTGTGTCTTGGATGGACCTCTGTAGTGGTGGACACAGCCCTGCCCATCACTGCAGACCACACGGTGTCCCTGGGAAGGCTGGACCAGCCACGTGCAGTGCATGCCCCGGATCAGCATGTGTAGGTTTGTCCAGGTTTTCAGAATCGCAGAAAACACCGTCACGAGCACCCCCCTGCTCCAACTCTGTCAGTGGGAGGAGGGCAGCACCAGGAGCAGAAAGCCTGCTGTGCCAGGCTCTGCCCTGGGTGGCAGTGAGTGTGGACGCAGCTCAGGGTCAGCTCGTTAGACCAGGCATCATAGAACCTGACCCACATACGATGGATCACCAACCTCGAGCAGGCATCCAACAAGACAGATAGAAATGCAGACCCGAACGGAAAAAGAGAACTGGGAATAAACAGGGGGGGAGCAACTCCCGGAGAAACAGACAGAGAGGCTCCAAGAGATGAGGAAAGATAATGCATTCACAAAAATAAGAGCGTGGCCCCATAAAAGTGAGCATTCAGCAAAAAGGAAAAATCGCTGCACACTGATTAGCTGACGGTGGAAGACTGAGAAGCTGATGGTAAGGACACAGAGGCGAGGGAGAGCAAGGGTTCAGAGAGATGGTGGGCAGGACGGGAGACGCGGGCGCTCAAGCCGGGGTGAGCCAGGGGGGAGGCAGACTTCTGTCCCGGAGTGAGGGCCTTCCATCCAGCTCCCGGAGCCTCCCAGGGCCTTGCACAGGCGCGGAGCAGAGCCACTCAGTGCAGCTTCCCTGCACGGGAAGTAAGGTTTCCTTGGGGAGGGGAGCAGAAATAGGCCGCGAAAGACCAGGACGCAGCACAGATTCGGCCTTCTCTGCTGCGTCCTGGAGGCTGGGAGAGGGTGGAGCATCCACGGCCGAGAAAGTTCACTGGCACCCAGATTCCACAGCCCGCCCGGCCACCACCCAGAGACGGGGACAGACGGGGCCCTACGTTGCTCAGGAAGCGCCCAGCCCCCGCATCCCCAGCCAGGACCTCCTGGAGGACCTCTCGCTCAGGAGGAGTGAAACGAGCTGCAGGAATGCATGTCGGAGCTAGTGGTGAAGACCCCGCCTGCGCGCAGGAGACGCAGGAGACGCGGGTTCAATCCCTGAATCAGGAAGATCCCCTGGAGGAGGGCACGGCAACCCACTCCGGTATTCTTGCCTGGAGAATCCCCACGGACAGAGGAGCCTGGTGGGCTGCAGTCTATGGGGTCGAGAAGAGTTGGACACGACAGAAGCGACCTACCACGCACGCATCCAGGAGACAGACTGAGCAGCTGAGGGCAGAAAGCGAAGACGGCTTCAGGGAGGAGACTGGGCTGGACTAGCCGCCTGCTGCAGGGCACATAAAGGAGAATGAGTTTTCACAGGCTTTTATGAAAAGTTCAGGGGAAGAATTTGTGCTGGAAATACAAGAAAATGTAGAATGTAGCCCCCAAAGAGCTCACCTCAGGGAGGCTGGGAAAAATACCGATGAGACACAGTATTCAACTAGAGGATTGATGGATTGATGGTGGTGTTCAGTCACTCAGTCATGTCTGACTCTTTGCGAGCCCACAGACTGCAGCACTCCAGGCCTCCCTGTCCATCACCAACTCCCGGAGTTTACCCAAACCCATGTCCACTGAGTTGGTGATGCCATCCAACCATCTCATCCTCTGTCGTCCCTTCTACTCCTGCCTTCAATCTTTCCCAGCATTAGAGTCTTTTCCAATGAGTCAGCTCTTTGCATCAGGTGGCCAAAGTATTGGAGATGGATTGACGAGTCTCATTTAAAAGATCTAATCCATATGTTGACAAACTGATTAATACTGAATAGTGACTTAATCCCCAGTGCAGTTCCCCTCTACGGGAAGTGCGGCGTGGAGGAGAGGGGGAACTGAGAGAATTCAGCAAGCGTCTGTCATCATCAAAGTGAAGGGGTGGTGTCTACCTTGAAAAATTGACACTCAAGATAACACGTCATTTAGAAGAGAGGACGTGCCCAACTGAGAAAGCCAAACCAAAACCAAAACAGATGAAAAGTTAAAAGCTTTCAGGGAGAAGTCTCATTTAAAAGATCTAATCCATATGTTGACAAACTGATTAATACTGAATAGTGACTTAATCCCCAATGCAGTTCCCCTCTACGGGAAGTGCGGCGTGGAGGAGAGGGGGAACTGAGAGAATTCAGCAAGCGTCTGTCATCATCAAAGTGAAGGGGTGGTGTCTACCTTGAAAAATTGACACTCAAGATAACACGTCATTTAGAAGAGAGGACGTGCCCAACTGAGAAAGCCAAACCAAAACCAAAACAGATGAAAAGTTAAAAGCTTTCAGGGAGAGGGAATCAAAGCGGGGGAGGCCCAGAGACAGATGGTTTTTATGATAGACCTTGAAGAATGATCTGGCTTTTTGAATGATGCGCTTAACACTGTTGTTTCAATGAAATGAACGATACGGTAGCGTTCAAGGGGCGTGTGCTGGCCTGGCGGGTGATCAGGAGCATCTGGTCCTTGGTCGTGAGGCTTCTGTTTGAAAACTGCATCCAAGCACTGGGTCCTCCCGGGAGCCCCCTGAGCTCGGGCCCGGCTCACGGTCAGAGGCCAGTGCCCAGACCCTGACTTCAGTGGTGCTGACCAGACCACCCCCAGCAAGAGCCCCAGGAAGGAGGCTCCAGCCCTGCCTGGACCAGGGCTGGTCTGAGGGAGGCCTTATGGGTGTAGACAGACAGAGCAGAGACGCTGTCCCGGTGGAGAGACGCAGGCCAGGAGGGGCCTGCAGGCAGGAAGGAGGCCGAGGGGCTGGCGGGACGCCCGAGGCCGCCTGACGAGAAGGAGAGGACCAGGTGCACATGATTTGTTGAACTGACTTCCGCGTCAAGATTATAGCCTCGCTCAAGTGTGGAACCTTCTGGAAATGAGGGCCAGAGAGCCATTGTGTAAATGGCTCTGAAAACAGATTTTCAAAAGCACCACCTCATCCCTGCCCCAGGGAGGGAGAAACCCTAGTCCAGGTCCTCGGAGGCCTGTCTGCTGCTCAGAGGGCAGAGGCCACCGCCTGCTCCAGGCGCAGAACATGGAAAGAGCTCTCCCGACAGTCCTCAGCCAGCATCCGCCCAGCACGGCCCCTGCCCCCTGCCCCTGCCCGGGTCCGCCAGTGTCTGCACTCCCCCTGGGTCCCGGGCCAGGTGGTCACCCCACCTCGGTCACCACCACTCTATCTCGAGTCCTGCTTGTGGGTCAACAGACCACCCAGCTGGCTATAGGAATCCGAGGGCCCAGCCCCTCCAGGAAGACAGCTGCCCAGCACAGGGTATGGGGGTCTCCTCCTGGGGTGGGGGCTGGCAGCCTGAGGTCTCACGAATACCCCTACACAAAACTGACTAGATTAGAATGTGGAGCAAATTATGTCCCAGTTCAGTTCAGTTCAGTCACTCAGTCGTGTCCGACTCTTGCGACCCCATAAATCGCAGCATGCCAGGCCTCCCTGTCCATCACCAACTCCTGGAGTTCACTCAGATTCACGTCCATTGAGTCAGTGATGCCATCCAGCCATCTCATCCTCTGTCGTCCCCTTCTCCTCCTGCCCTCAATCCTTCCCAGCATCAGAGTCTTTTCCAATGACTCAACTCTTTGCATGAGGTGGCCAAAGTACTGGAGCTTCAGTTTTAGCATCATTCCTTCCAAAGAAATCCCAGGGCTGATCTCCTTCAGAATGGACTGGCTGGATCTCCTTGCAGTCCAAGGGACTCTCAAGAGTCTTCTCCAACACCAAAGTTCAAAAGCATCAATTCTTTGGCGCTCAGCCTTCTTCACAGTCCAACTCTCACGTCCATACATGACTACTGGAAAAACCATAGCCTTGACTAGACGGACCTTAGTCTAAGGTCTAAAAGCAAACAGGGAGAATCTGATTTCCAAAGTTATGACATTGCAAATTTCCGATCTTTTATTTGAAATCCTAAACCCCAGTACCTCAGAATGTAACTGTATTTGGAGATAAGGTCCTTAAAGAGGTAATTAAGGTTAAATAGAGTAGAAAATGGCAACCCATTCCAGTATTCCTGCCCGGATAATCATTTAACTTTGCTTGCGTGCATACTCAGTTACTCAGTTGTTAAGTTAAATGAAGGTGGGTCATAAAATCAATATGATTGGTGTCCTTATAAGAAGAGGAAATTGGGATACAGACAAATGCAGAGGTAAGACCATGTGACAAGAAAGGGAGAGACTGTCATACAGAGTGAAGTTATGTCAGGAAGAGTACAACAAATATCATATAATATTATTTATACGTGGAATTAGAAAATGGTACAGATGAACTTATTTACAAAGCAGAAATAGAATAACAAATGTAGACAACAAACTTACAGTTACCAAGCGGAAAGGGAGGTTGTGATGAACTGGGAGACTGAAACTGACATATATGCACCACTATGTATGAAATGGATAACTAATGAGAACCTACTGTAGTGCTCAGGGAACCCTACTCCATGCTCTGTGGTAACCTAAATGGGAAGAAAATCTAAAAAAGTGGAGATATATGTGTGTGTGTGTGTGTGTGTGTGTGTGTGTGTGTATGCATGTGTGTATATATATATAATTGATTCACTTTGCTCGTCAGCAGAAACTAACATATTATAAAGCAACTATACTCCAATAAAAATTAATTTGAAAAAAGAAAGTAAGAAATGGTCATCTACAAGCCAAGGAAAGAGAGATCTCAAAAAGAAGTGAAACTTGCTGACGCCTTGATCTTGGACTTCTAAGACTCCTGAATTGCAAGGAAGTTTATTTTTGCTGTTTATGTTACCCAGTCTTTGGTACTTTGTTATGGCAACCATAGGAAACTAATGTGGGGATTAATACCTAGAATATAGCCAAAATAGCACCTACAACTCGACAGTAACAAAACCAAGCAACCTGATTCGAAAATGGGCAGAGAACTTCAATAGATATTTCTCCAAAGAGGAATAGATGCTCAACATCTCCAATGGTTAGGGAAATGCAAATCAAAACCACAGTGAGATGCTATCTCATATCCAAAGGGATGGTTATTTTCAAAAAAATAAGTTCTTGCAAGGATGTGAAGAAATTTAGCACTTATATGTTATTGAAGGGAATATATAAAATGGTGTGACTGCTAAGGAAAATAGCATATTATTTCCTCAAAAAATGAAACAGAGTTATGATCTATTTAATTCTGCAATTCCACTTCTAGTTATATACCCCAAATAATTGAAAGCAGGGACTTGAAATATTCATAGTAGCATTATTCAAAATAGCCAAAAGATGTGAGCATCCTAAATGTCCATCAAGAGATGAATGGATAAATGGATTAAAATGTGGTACATACATACAATGGAATATTATTCAGCTTTAAGAATGAATGAGATTCTGATAAAAACTACAATATGGATGAATCTTGAAAACATTAAATGAAACAAGCCAGACACAATAAAACAAATATTGTATGATTCCACGTATATGAGATACTTAGAGCAGTCAAATTCACAAAACAGAAAGCAGAATGGTGGTTACCAGAGTCTGAGGGGGAAGGGAAGTGGATAGTTGTTTAATGGGTACAGAATTTTGGTTTGGAATGACAGAAAGTTCTGGAGTTGGATGATGTTTGCATAACAATATGAATGTACTTAATACCACTGAATTATACATTTAAAATGGTTTAAATGGTAAGGTTTACATTAGGTACTATATTTTACCACAATTTTTTAAATGGGCAAAGGATTTGGATAGGCATCTCTCCAAAAAAGATATACAAGTGATGAATAAGCACATAAAAGGATGCTCAACAATCATTAATCATTATGAGAATACAATTTTGTAGTAAGTTTTGAAATATGGGAGTGTTAAGTCCTCCAAATTTATTCTTTTGCAAATGCTTTGATTATTCTGTGTCCTTTGTATTTCCATAAAAATTTTCTAATAATTTTGTCATTTTTGTAGAAAAAAGGCATCTGGGATTTTGGTAGATTAATTGAATCTGTAATGGATTGGGGGAGTATCTCCATCTTAACAATCTTCAATCTTCTAATCTATAAACATGGGATGACTTTCCATTTGTTAGATCTTCTTCTTAATTTTTCTCAACAACATTTTATAGATTTCATTATACAAGTTTTGCGCTTTTTTGTTAACTTTGTTCCAAAGTATTTTATTCTTTTTTATTCTGTTGTAAATGAAAATTTTCTTAATTTCATTTTTGAATTGTTCATTGTTAGTGAATAAGATATATAATTCATTTTTGTATATTGATCTTGTATTTGCAACCATGCTGAAATGTATTATCTTTAATAATTTTTGTTGATTTTTTAGGATTTTCTATATGTCAGACCATATCTTTTGTGAATAGACATAAATTTATTTCTTCCTTTTCAGTTGGATGCTTTTCATTACTTTGTTTGCCTAATTGCCCTGGATAGAACCACCAGCACTATGTTAAACAAAAGTGGCAAGGGAGGGCATCTTCTTCCTTGTCTCAAGAAAAAAGTATTTAGTCTTTGAAAGTGAAAGTCATTCAGTCATGTCCAACTCTGCGACCCCATGGACTGTAGCCTGCCAGACTTCTCTGTCCATGGAATTCTCCAGGCAAGAATACTGGAGTGGGTTGCCATTCCCTTCTCCAAGGGAATCTTCCTGACCCAGGGGTCAAACCATGGTCTCCTGCTCTGTGGGCATATCTTTACCAACTGAGCTACCTGGGAAGCCTTATTTAGTCTTTAACCCCTAAGTATGATATTTCCTCTGAGATTTTTATAGATGGCCTTCATCAGATTGAGGAAATCTGGACTAATAAAGTTTCAGTTCAGTTCACTTCAGTCACTCAGTTGTGTCCGACTCAGTTGCAACCCCATGAAACGCAGCACGCCAGGACTCCCTGTCCATCATCAACTCCTGGAGTTCACTCAAACTCACGTTTGAGTCAGTGATGCCATCCAGCCATCTCATCCTCTGTCGTCCCCTTTTCCTCCTGTCCTCAATCCCTCCCAACATCAGAGTCTTTTCCAATGAGTCAATTCTTCCCATGAGGTGGCCAAAGTACTGGAGTTTCAGTTTTAGCATCATTCCTTCCAAAGAAATCCCAGGACTGATCTCCTTTAGATTGGACTGGTTGGATCTCCTTGCAGTCCAAGGGACTCTCAAAAGTCTTCTCCAACACCACAGTTCAAAAGTATCAATTCTTCGGTGCTCAGCCTTCTTCACAGTCCAACTCTCACATCCATACATGACTACTGGAAAAACCATAGCCTTGACTAGATGGACCTTAGTCAGCAAAGTAATGTCTCTGCTTTTGAANTAAGCCCAAGAGCCGCCCTCGTGTGGGCCTTACTCCGCGCCTGGCCTGCGTCCTCGTCCTGACCCCTCACAGGGCTCCCCGGGGCAGTTAGCATCCCCCTCGTCAAGGGGGCTCGACGGAGACAAGGGAGGCGGAGGAAGGAGCCTCAGTCTCTCGATGGGAGCGAGCAGGCTGAGCGGAGGTGCGTGCAGGAGGGCAGGAGCAGCCGGGACGTGCCCGGGGTCAGGGTGGGCAGTGAGGGGCGGTGCCCAGCCTGGAGTCAGTGCTGGGTCAGATCCCAGCTCAGCCCTGGGGGCTGCTCCCTCTCCCGTCGCTACAGGAGGGCCTGGACCCATCCACAAGGCTGCGGGGGGGTCGGGAGGGTGAGTCGGCTTACGGGGAGGGCCGGGCTCCGGCTTCTGTGCCAGGCCCAGGAGGACCCTGGATCCGCCTGGACGGAGGGCATCTGCAGGCCGAGGCAGGCGCCCCGCGCTCGCCTCCCGGACCTGCCCCAGCTCCCGCTCGGCGCCTGAGGGCAGCTCTGGACCACCTGCTTCTGATCTGGCCCTGCACCGCCCTCGGCTGCCCTTGGCCTTTCCTCTGCGCTTTCAAGTTTGTTGGCTTTTTGCTTTGGTTCAGTCAGAAAACGTCTTTGAAACCAAGGCTGCCAGTGAACCATGGCATGGCATTCAAGTGTGAGGAGTTCAAGTTTTGGTCAAAACAACCAACTACAGATTCACGGTAGGCTCAGGGCTCAGAGGAGTAATTCCGTTGCTGCCCTGATCACACGAGCGTGCACACGTGTGCACACACACACATGTACACACACACAGCCTGCAGACACAGAGGCACCTTCAACGGAGACCCCAGACCCCCTTTCTCCCCACAGGATTCAGGAGGGAGGAGGAGGCTGACGGGGGTGGCAGGGGGCAGAAAATATGACTGAACTGTGACTCCATCGAGGCCGGGTCTGTACCCATGGGTTGCTGGGACCCTGGGTGAATCCCTCCCACCCTGTGTGCCTCAGTCTCCCCATCTGTGAATGGGCTCATCCCTGCCTCCCAGGTTGTTGGGAGAGGCAACTGAGAAGAGGAAAGAAAGTGTTAGGTGTGGTGCTGCTGAGGCCAAAAACAGAGGCCCCTGTGATGATAACGCAGCCACCCTACGCTGGGCCCAGGGACCAGGGAAGGACTGGGGACCAGTGACCCTCCCAGCCCAGCTGGTGGAGGACTAACTGCGTGAGTCGCTGCCACAAGGCCTGCTGTGTGACCTCGGGGGAGTGCCTGCCCTCTCTGGGCCTCAGCATCCCGTCACCGTCAGAGCAGCTGCCGCCGTCTTCCCAGAGGGAGTGCTGGGGTGCTGGGGCCTGTGTTGCAAACACATGGCCGTTCCTCCTGGTGCAGCGAGGTGAAGGGACAGGGCCACGGCTCTTAATTCGCGCTTGTAAGTGTGGTGGTTCCTCGCATGTGTCAATCTGATCAGAGGCTGGCTGTTCGGTCAACACGACTCTGTGTGTGTCTGCGGGGGTGTCTGGATGAGCTTAGCTTTTGGAGCCAACGATGGCATAAAGCAGATGACCTGCGCCAGGGTAAGTGGGCCTCGCCCGATCACTTGAAAGGGGTAGAAGCGAATGCACTTAGGAAATACCTTCACAGCAACACCTAGATGAGTGTGTGAATCACTGGGGACTGTGGGCTGGCCGAGTGGGCCCACATACCTGGCCATCACAGTGGACAGAGACCACGGCAGGCTCAGGATCAGGACTAGCCATCAGGTCCATGAGGCCTGGGCCCGGGGCTCTCGTTGTGGCCTCAGTTTCCTCATCAGTAAGCAGGAGACTGTTGTCGGTGAGTCACCCCAAAGGGTCTGACCTATGTGGGGACAGGAAGGGAGAAAAGACTCGGTCCCCACTCTGGATCTGAGTGGGCCTTCTGGGTTTTGATGTATGTGTAGGAGTCTGCTGGGGAACGAGCACAGGGAGAGGGAGGGGCACACCCACATCAGCTTTCTTTCGGTCCAAGGGGGTGGGCTGGTTCCTGTCCCTTCCCCCGACACTGGCTCAGGTTGGGGGAGAGTAGGAAAGGACTCATTCTTAACTGCAAAGTTGATCATGAACTTTCCTCTCAGGGGCTGCCCAAAGCCCACAGCTGATTTCAAAGGCTGAACTGTGAAGACCCCAGCCCAAAGCCTGCCATGGACAGGGACGCTGTCCAGGAAGGAGGGAAGATGCGCCAGCGGGTCAGGCTTGACTGAGGCCACAGGGACCAGCCAGAGGCCCAGCCCTGGCTCTGAGCCCTCGCGGTGGCCCGGACTCNGGCGGGGGAAGTGGTGTTTTCAGCTGGGATTTCACAGAGAAAGAAGACGAAAGAAATAACCAGAAAGAGTGCTTTAGGGAGAGAATCTGTGAGCCGACTTCTGTCCCAGGCACAGAGGTGCCAGGCGGGCAGGCACTGGCCATGTGCTGGTGGTCATGGTCTGTTTCGTCCAGGAGACCCTCCACGGTGCACAGCCTGTCCCTGCCTGGTCACCACCCTTTGTCCCCAAGAAGGCATCTTTTCCCCTGCCAGGAGCCTAGGGTGGAGTTTCCGGATGGCTGGGATGGGTGGTGGAGCCAGAACATAGGTCTCTCCCCAAGTTCCCTTTGAGAGACTGGCTCTTGTTGGGTCCCTGGCAGCCCAGAGAGAAGGCTCAAAGTGGGCACGGGGGTGGGGGCATGGGTCAGCAGTCCTGGGTCCATTGTGCTCTGTCTTTATCCACCCGAAAGCCACCCCCTCTCCATCTTCGCAAGGTGGCAAAGTGCAGCCAGGTCTCTTCCTCCAGGTCCCTGAAAGGGTTGTGGTCTGGAACTCTCTGGAAAGGGCACTAGAGGAACTGCTCGGATGGGAGGAAGATGCCATCTTACCCTAGTGAACTTGCCACTGACCCTGGATCCTTTCCTGACTAGAACATTCTGTCGTTTGAACCACTGGGCTGAGCAGATACTGTTAGACTCATTGGAGGTGATCAGGCATGACTCCTGTTTATCACCTGGGAGTTTTGCAGGCACCGAAGTACAGCTGACCCGGGTTCTCACCTCTCATTGCACTTGTACTTGTCCAGGCTTTGCTTTGACTTTGGGGGCCTGTTTTGTTTTCTGCTCCAGAGAATGCCAGCGTGGGGCGCAGCTGCACCTGCCCGTGCCTCCAGAGCATGGCATGGACTTTTCTGGATAGAGCAGGCAGGTACCTCGTGAGTGTGGTGTAACATGTGCTGACTGTGCTGGCTGCCTGAGTGGTGCTCCCTCCAGAAGAGATGTGTATAAGAGACAGCCCACGCATCATCCACCCATCATCCACCCATCACCACCCATCATCCATCCATCCATCCACCCATCATCCACCCCTCATCCACCCACTCATCCACCCATCACCACCCACTCATCCATCCATTTATTGAACAAATCTCGAGCTTCCACTGTGAGCCAGGCCCCATCCAGGTTCTAGGGAACGGAGAGCAAGCTGACCTGACCAGTCCCACCCCCCAGAGCTGCCCTGGGGAGGCGGGGAGGGATTTAGCACGGTCAATCCACGTGTCACCAAGAAGAGCCACAGGTGGCGAGGACAGCGGGCTCGTGTCTGTGCCCTTCTCTTCTTCTTCCTCCCTGTCACGAGCAGTGTTGAGACTGGACGGGCTCGTGGCTGTGCCCGACCCTGGGGGGCGGGGGCTGGCCCCCTGCAGGGCCGAGAAGCCTGCCCAGGGCACCAGCACACCACAGGCCAGTTAAAGTCAGCGAGCCCCGCACAACCACGCTTTTGGGAAGACGGTGATGATTTCCACAGCCAAGCGCTCTGCTGACATTCATTTTCTTAATTCTCTCAAAATGTCAGATTGCTCTGAAGCGAAGCAATGTGATGGGGACTTTGTCACATTGGTGGTAAAGCCCTGCTGGACATGTGACAGGGCTGCGGAGAAGCCTCTGGGGAGAGCTGAGAAGCTGAGCAGGATCCCCCATCCCCAGGACCCCGATGGGACCCCCGGGATGCAGAGGACAGCCACAGATTGGGGTGTTTGGGAGATCCGGGGGTCTCCCTGGCTGCCCCAGGGGTCTACAGCCAAGGAGCCGGCACAGAGGGAGGGGCAGGCCAGGCAGACCCCTGGACACGCCCAGGTGGTCAGCGTGAACTTGGCTTGGGGCTTCGTCCTTGTCCCCATAGTGAGTCAGCTACAGGACCTCATTCACCCTGACGTCTCAGCTGCCAGCTCTAGCCTGAAGTCCCACCAACAAGGAAGACTGGAACCTTCCCCCAGCCTCTGGCTCACTTTGGCCGGTAAGGGCTCAGTCGGCAGGGGAACCTCGGGCCCACGTGACCTCCCCCACGCCCCCCAGCGTGTCAGAGACACCGAGGGTCCCCCGAGCTCACCTCGCTGTATGCTGAATCAGGAATAAGCAGGTCCTGGGGAGAGGAGAGTCTGGTGGCCACGGCAACCTGAGCCTCTGAGAGCTCAGGGTCCCTGAGGACGCGCAGGCCCTGAGGCGAGGGGAAGGGTCCAGCTGAGTGTTGGTGGGGGCAGGACGGGGCCATGGGAGGGGGTCAGGAGCACAGAAGGTCCCGGAGTCCTGGGCCGGTGGTTCCTGGAGCTACAGCGCTGGTCCCTGAATTGCCTTTCTCCCCTCTGGTGCCCACTCTGGACGGGGGAGGGGTCTGATGCCTGTGGGTGCCCCTCGGGCCGGGCACACAGTTGATCCACATTCATGGACAGTGATGGAAGAGGCCTCGTATCCCCCTCAAGACACCCCACTGGACACGCACACACACAGAGGCACAGCCGCGGCACCTGGGCTGGCTCTGCTTCCGAGTTGAGGCTGCGGACAGCCTTGGTGGCCCGGCAGTGGTCAGGCACAGCGGGGCTGGGCTCACCGTCTCTGACCCTCGCAGCTGCCTCTGCAGCAGCCTTGCCCCGGGAGCCGCTATGGGCCTGTTGGGACCCTCCTGAGCCTCCCTGCAGTCCCAGGCCCTCGGGTCCTTGTCCGTCCTCTGCCTCCCCATTCGCAGGGGCCAGCCCAGCACCGCCGTCCACAGGCTCCCCCTGCCCCGTTGTCTTTTACGAGCATCAGTAAACCTCTGGCCCTTCTACCTTCCCAGAACTCCCAAGCCAGCTTGGCTTGAGGAGGGGATGGATGAGCACGTGAAGGGGGCCTTGGCCGCTGCTAGCCGACAGAGAGGGCTGTCTCGGCCCGCTTTTCTGCCGCCCTCAGAGTGCCAGGGGCAAATTTCGGTAGAAGGATGAGGCTGGTGAGGAGTCAGGAGCACACGGCAGGAGAGGGGGGGGACCACGGGCAAGCAGAAGACTCAGGATGTGAGGTTGCCTGTCTCAGCCAGGACCTCCAGAGAGCGGAGCCTGAGGCAAGGGTGAGGTTGCCGCCGCTCCTCGTGAGAGGGGCAAGGCCAGGGCGGCAGGGTGTCAGGGGACAGGAAGCAGACCAGGAGAGGGGTTTGGGGTGAGAGGCCCCCTCGCTGGCCGCCACCGGACTGTGAGCAGGAAGAGGCAGGCAGTTGTGCTTGGCTGGCAC
>SJXQ01001252.1:0-12218 GCA_006408695.1 Aepyceros melampus
TTACTCTGCTTATTTAACTTATACCTTCACTAGCTTTGTTCAAATATAATATTGTATTTTGAATACAGTAATTGATTTCTGTATCTTTTCAGACATGAATAAATCTAAATATTTATAGCCAAATGAATGTTTGAACATACTATAGACTCTACATTCCTCCTCAATGAGGGGATTTTTCATTTTAATTCAGTCTTGAATTTATGTTTCCTACCAACAGAGAAAATATAAATTCCATCCCCAGACAAGACCTGTCAGCATCAGCAGGAAAGGGTGAAGTGGATGAAGTTGAAGGCAAGAAGGTGAAGTCCACAAAGAGAAACAGTTCTAGGAACTGAGAAAATAGTTTTGGGGATTTTATGAATGCCACAACTTTGAGATTACATCATTTAAGAAAAAGCAACATTGAAACACCTTAACTTTGAATAATTCCCCCTTGCAGATGGGTAGGTAGTTAAGAAAGGTGTTTCTAGCAAATAGAAACAACCAGTAAATAAAGGTGTTTCTACCAAGAAGAAACAACATTGACAAGTCTGATGAGGGCAGCAAACAGCACAATGCACCCCAAAAAGGTAAGCAGCACTCATGTCAAAATAAAGCACAGTCATTGCGGAGGACCCCTTTAGCCACAGGCAACAATTATTATTAGAAAACTTTATCTTAAGACAGGCCTATCTGTGTATTATTCATAAACTTGAACAAAATTATATTTGGCAATAAAATCAACCTTATCTATTTCTCATTCCAATGTCAGCATCTACATGTAAGGCATTTTCAATATTGAATTCTTTCATTTATAACAATTATTTGTGACAATGATTGAAATGATTATGTTGAGGTTAACCCAAATGACAATTTTGATAAAAGTTGTTATGCTGGGAGAGTGCAGACCAGATAAACACTTCTCTTAAAGAATGTGAAATTGGCCAAACCTCTTCCTGTCTAAGTGCTGCACATGACATTAGCATAGGTTATCCCATATTAATTCATTCAGAAAGAGGTCCTACTAATGGGATGTATGTGTTGAAATCTTAATAATAACTAATTTGAAAGATAAGGTTGTATTTAAAACAGCCACTGAGGAGGTCCCACATATGTAGATGATTATAAAAGTTATAAACCCCAAAACTGAAGAAGGGTGAAGACCAAAGACCAGTCAGTTAAATGAGAAATTCAAAATGTTTTGGAGGGATCCCTAGTGAATTGGGGAGAGGTTCTCTAATGTGTATCTAAAAGAATCTTATTAAAAATCTTTAATTTTTAAATTTTATATTACTTATTTTGGCTGTGCCTCCTGGCTTATGGGATTTCTGGCAAGTTCCCTGGCCAGAAGCAGGGACTGAAACTAGGTTCCAGCAGGGAAAGCACTGAATTCCAACCTCTAGACCAGCAGGGAACTACCATAGCATACATATTTTTAAAAAGTAGAATGATATGTAAATCAAGGAAAACGTGCCAAACTAAAGTAGTTTGTTTTCTATGCTTATGTTACTTCAGTGCAGTTCAGTCGCGCAGTCGTGTCCAACTCTTTGTGACCCCATGAATCGCAGCACGCCAGGCCTCCCTGTCCATCACCAACTCCTGGAGTTCACTCAGACTCACGCCCATCGCATCAGTGATGCCATCCAGCCATCTCATCCTCTGTCGTCCCCTTCTCCTCCTGCCCCCAGTCCCTCCCAGCCTCAGAGTCCTTTCCAAGGAGTCAACTCTTCGCATGAGGTGGCCCAAGTATTGGAGTTTCAGCTTTAGCATCATCCCTTCCAAAAAAATCCCAAGGCTGATCTCCTTCAGAATGGACTGGTTGGATCTCCTTGCAGTCCAAGGGACTCTCAAGAGTCTTCTCCAACACCACAGTTCAAAAGCATCGATTCTTTGGTGCTCAGCCTTCTTTACAGTCCAACTCTCACATCCATACATGACCACAGGAAAAACCATAGCCTTGACTAGATGGTTAAGGTCTAAACAATGAATAAAGAGCATGTTCAGGGTTCAACATTCATGAGAACATAAAGACTGCTGTCTTACCTACAGGAGACTACAGATGACATAGATTTGTATATTTTATGCAAATTTTTATGATAGTAGCATACTGTATTGTAATAAATGCTTGAGTTCACAATTAAATATTTAATGAGTTTGCCAGTTACAATGTGTTACTTAAAGGTATCTACATAGTATCTGAATCAAACTGTTTCTCTGAATATTAAGAAGACAGAACCATTGGATGGTTGCAATTGAGGCTTTTTCCATAATAAAATAACTTTTAGAAAGGGAAAAGATAAAGTGTCTCAGTATAATGAAAGTCTCTGAAGGGTAATTCTGTAGGGAGACAACTGATATTTAATTTTCTGAATCCTGATAATTGCTTATCTTTAAAGTTTGAACTGTAATTACAATTTACAAGATATAGATGAGCATTTCCTTAAGCAACTGGAGAAGTGATGGTCACTGGCAGTTACATTAATTAAGTCTGACATCACCTTTGTTTTAATGAGGTATAAATTTAAACAACTTACTTAGTCTTTAAATGTTCAAGTAAGATTATTTATGTCGAGTAGATATTTAACTGGACATGGTGGTTAATACTGTTTACCACCCAATTTACCAGAGAGTGGAAGTCAAAAACCCTAGCTGTCTAAGCAGTTAGTCATTTGGATTATTTTTTATGCTGTCTCGATTTTCCACTGATAAAATGATAGCAATTTAAAGTAATATTGCACTTGGGGAAAAGCTGTCAAGTTCAATTTGTATTGTAATAGAAAATATTCAATTAGAAATGCCCAGAGAGAAATCTTGATGGGTTATCTGTCTGGATGTTAGGTTGATGGTCATTTGGAGTAGTGAAATGTATAGTGTAAAGCTTATTAATAAGATGTTTTACATACTTTTTATTGGAGCAAAATAAAAAGTGGAACAGATAGCATAAACCCAAGGCAAAGTGATCCTCAATATTGCATTATGTTTTAAATCACATCAATAAACAAAATCTGTTTCCAAATCACTATCATGACCAACAATAAACGTATATTGTTATATGAAATATAACCCTCCATCTTAGGCCTTTAGTGAGCTCTTCTATCTATCCCATAGTTTCTTTCCCAGTTTTTGCTCTCATTTTTCTGGGATATCATCATATCTATAACATTTCAATTTCCATCGCTTTGATGTTGACCCTCAAGTGCAGGTGCTCACCTCAGTTCAGTGCCCTGAGATCCTGGATCAAACATCTCACTGCTTAGCGAACACTTCCATGTGAATGGGACACAAGAATCTTACATTTTTATGCCCCCAAGTCAAGTTTCCCCTCTACCCTATGCTTCCACCCTCACCATCTATTTATTTATTCTTTTTTTTCTTTAATTAATTTTTATTTTTTAGTTTGTTTTGCTTTACAATACTGTATTCGTTTTGCTACACATCGACATGAATCAGCCATGAGTGTACATGAACTCCCAATCCCGACCCCCACCTTACCCCTCCTGCCCCACACCCTCTCTCTGGATTATCCCCGTGCATCAGTCCCATTATTCTTAAATCACCTTTGACACAATTCTATTTTTCTTTCACATATAATCTACCACCAAGTTCTTTTGGATCTACCTCCAACATATACTTCAACTACATTTTCTCCATACCACCTATGCTATTGCATTTCATGTCCTAGCGATTATTTGCTTTTGCCTACAGAGCTGTAATGGAGCACTCTTGCTCCCTTCTTCACAATCAAGCCAAAGCAATAGCTATGGGGAAAAAAAGTCTTTAAATGTGCTTGAAACCTTCATTGTTTCTCATTAATCTTGAGTGCGATTTGAAGGACAGACTTCACTGCTCTCAAAAAAGTCACAGTGGGTCAGATATGATTACAAACAAAAATAAAAGTGTCCAGCGGGCCTCAGGTGTGCTCTTCTGTGTTTATCTGGCCTCTCTTCTGTGCCCCATGTACAGTTCACCTTTGCAGCTTCTATCCCACTGACCAAGAACAGCCCCAGGTCCTTGCCTGTACCCCTAGATGGTTCACACAGAGGGAGTAGCTTCACAGAGGCAGCAGTTCCCACAGTCCTTTCTGCACTGGCTACACCTGCTTTGCTTCTGAGATTTTCTTATTATTCACCCCTTGAAAACCAAAATAAAGGGAAAACTTTGAGAATCTCAACGGGAAAAAATGAAATATTACAAATAAGAGAACAGTGAGCAAATTAATAGCTTATTTCTCATAAGAAGTCATGGATGTTAGAACAGATTAAAAGAAAAAGAATCTATCCAAGATTCTATAGCTTAGTGAAAATATTCTTCAAAAACTAGGCAAAATGAAGCCATTTTCATATAAAAGAAAATTGATATAATACTTTGCCAGCAGATCTGCTTTATATGATACCATAAAGGAGGTTCTTCAGGATAAATGGAAATAGTGTCAGACAGAAACTCACTTCCACAGAATAGAATGTACAATACTAAAATTGGTAAGTGTCCAAGGCAAAAAAAATTTTTTTTGGATTTTTACTCTTCTTCATTTCTATATAAATGTATAATTATTATATTTCAAGCAAATATTATAACATTTTCTTATAGGGTTCATAGTCCTTGGGGAACCAGAGATCAAACTGTCAACATTTGTTGGATCGTCAAAAATGCAAGAGAGTTTCAGAAAAACATCTTCTCCTCTTTTATTGACTATGCTAAAGCCTTTGACTGTGTGGATCACAACAAACTATGGAAAATTCTGAAAGAGACGGAAATACCAGACCATTATGCCTGCCTCCTGAGAAGTCTGTATGCAAGTCAGGAACTGGACATGGAACAACAGACTGGTTCCATATAGGAAAAGAATTATGTCAAGGCTGTATATTGTCACCCTGCTTATTTAACTTATATGCTGAGCTGGGCTGGAGGAGACACAAGATGGAATCAAGACTGCCAGGAAAAATATCAATAACCTCTGATATGCAGATGACACCACCGTTATGGCAGAAAGCCAAGAAGAACTAAAGAGCCTCTTGATGAAAGCGAAAGAGGAGAGTGAAAAACTTGGCTTAAACTCAACATTCAGAAAACTAGGATCATGGCTCCTGGTCCCATCACTTCATGGTAAATAGATGGGGAAACAGTGGAAACAGTGACAGACTATATTTTTTTGGGCTCCAGAATCACTGCAGATCATGATTGTAGCCATGAAATTAATAGACGCTTGCTCCTTGGAAGAAAAGCTATGACCAACATAGACAGCATAGTAAAAACCAGAGACATTGTTTTGCCAACAAAGTTCCATCTAGTCAAAGCTACGGTTTTCCAGTAGTCATTTATGGATGTGAGAGTTGGACTATAAAGAAAGATGAGCACCAAAGAATTGACACTTTTGAACTGTGGTGTTGGAGAAGATTCTTGACAGTCCCTTGCACTATAAGGAGATCCAGCCAGTCCATTCTAAAGGAAATCAGTCCTGAATATTCATTGAAAGGACTGATTTTGAAGCTGAAGCTCCAATACTTTGGCTTTCTGATGAGAAAAACTGACTCACTGGTAAAGACCCTGATGCTGGGAAAGATTGAAGGCAGAAAGAGAAGGGGATGACAGAGGATGAGATGGTTGGATGGCATCACTAACTCAATGGAGGAGTTTGAGTAAACTTGGCAAAGGACAGGGAGGCCTGGAGTGTTGCAGTCCATGGGGTCACAAAGAGTTGGGTATCACTGAGTGACTGAAATGACTGACTGAGTCTATGTGGATATGATACACATAATAATTTTAAGATGAAAATTTAGAGAGTAAATAAGCCAGTAAATGAGATATAAAGGATTAAAAATTTTTTAATGTATATGTAGACAAGAAATAAGAAATGATAGGTCCAAAATCAAACATATGAAAAATTATATTATGTACTGGGCAACAACTGAAATAGGTTGTCAGAATGGATTTAAAAACTAGACTCAAATGTAAAGTGTCTACAAGAGTAACACTTCCCAGATTAAAAAGTAGGATGAAAATAAGTCTATGGAAAACATATACCACACAAAGAGATTGATAGGAAGACTACAGTAACTAAATTAATGGCTGTTATGTGACATTTTGGGCTTCCCTAGTGGTTCAGATGGTAAAGAATCCTCTTGCAATGCAAGAGATCCAGGTTTGATCCCTGGATCAAGAAGATCCCCTCAAGGAGGGAATAGTTACCCACTCTAGTATTCCTACCTGGAGAATCCCATGAACAGAGGAGCTTGGCAGGCTACAGTCCATGGTGTTGCAAAGAGTCAGACATGACTGAGTGGTTAAACACAAACAAAAATACACAGTCACTTTCAGAAGCAGATGAACCCAATCTCAAATTCAGGTCAAGGTCAAGACTGATGGAGGCCATATGTGCACACACCCAAAAGCTAGAAGAGTTTTATTAATTACATAATTGAGGTCTTGCAGAAGCAGGAAAGATACTAAAGCAGGTCCAGAAGGGGTGGTCTAGGTCTATATAGTATTAATAGTTATGGGCTAAGACTGAGGCTTGAGTGAGGGATGCTGAGCACAGGCAGACACTTGTAAGGATCTTATAATCTCCCACCTACACAAAGATGAATCATAAAGCAAAATATGAAAGCTAAAACCAGACTATAAGACAACAGAGGAGAATACTTTTGTGACATTGTGTAAGGACACATTTCTTAAGCAAAATACACACAGAACCCCACAATCTATAAAAGAATATAGCAATTAACAAAGTGAACTTTGTCAAAATTAAAAATATTTACTCTATATATTGGTCAAGGTTTTCCAGAAAAATAGAAGTCACAGCATACAGATGGAAGATATATTCAAGTTTTTGGCCCACCAATTTAAATGTCAGTTAAATTCATAATCCAGAGAGAGGGTGTGAGGCGGGAGGAGGGAGGTGGGGGTCGGGATTGGGAGATCATGTACACTCGTGGCTGATCCATGTCGATGTGTAGCAAAACAAATACAGTATTGTAAAGCAAAACAAACTAAAAAAATAAAAAATTAAAAAAAAAATAAAAACCACAAAAAAAATAAAATAAAAACAAATATATAAATCATAAAAAAAAAATTCCCTCCCAAACCAAGCAAACAAACAAAACACCACAGAAATATCCAAAACAATGTTTGACCAAATATCATGTACTGTAGCTTAGCCAAGGTGACACATGAAATTAAATATCACACTCTTTAAGAAATGAGCTTCCCTGGTGGCTCAGATGGTAAAAAGTTTTCCTGCAATGCAAGAGACCTGGGTCTTTTCAATCCCTGGGTCAGGAAGAGCTCCTGGAGAAGGAAATGGCAACTTTATCCAATATTCTTCCCAGGAGAATTCCATGGACAGAAAAGCCTGGTGTTTCCTGGTCCATGGGGTCACAAAGAGTCAGACACGAATGCGCAACCAACGCTTCACTTCACTTCACTTCACTTTCTTTTCATGTTTAGGTAAGCTAAAAGACAAGCCAGATTTGGGAGAAAATGTTTGCAAAACATGAATCTCGTTTGCATCCAGAACAAATAACTCTTACAACTCAATAAGACAAATGGTCCCCTAAAAATAGGCAACATGTTTGTATAGACAGTTCAAAAGAATGTATACTGTGGCTATTGAACATATGAAAAGATGCACAAAAGCACTACTTATTAGAAAAAATACATTCTAGATCTACCCACTAGATTTTTAAATTCTAAAATTCTTAAAGAGATGGGAATACCAGACCACCTTACCTGACTCCTGAGAAATCTGTATGTAGGTCAAGAAGTAACAGTTAGAACTGGACGTAGAACAACAGACTGGTTCCAAATTGGGGAAGGAGTATGTCAAAGCTGTATATTGTCACCTTGCTTATTTAGCTTATAGGCAGAGTACATCATGAGAAATTCTGGGCTGAAGTAGGCATAAGCTGGAATCAAATTGCTGAGAGAAATATCAATAACCTCAGATTCGCAGATGACACCACCCTTATGGCAGAAAGTGAAGAAGAGCTTGGTGAAAGTGAAAGAGAGTGAAAAAGTTGGCTTAAAACTCAACATTCAGAAAACTAAGATCATGGCATCCGGTCCCATCACTTCATGGCAAATAGATGGAGAAACAATGGAAACAGTGACAGACTTTATTTAAGGGCCTCCAAAATCACTGCAGATGGTGACTGCCGCTATAAAGTTAAAAGACGCTTGCTCCTTGGAAGAAAAGCTATAATCAACCTGCTGCTGCTGCTGCTGCTGCTAAGTCTTTTCAGTCATGTCTGACTTTGTGCAACCCCATAGGTGGCAGCCCACCAGGCCCCCCCATCCCTGGGATTTTCCAGGCAAGAACACTGGAGTGGATGGCCATTTCCTTCTCCTATGCATGAAAGTGAAAAGTGAAAGTGAAGTCGCTCAGTCGTGTCTGACTCTTCGCGACCCCATGGACTACAGCCTATCAGGCTCCTCCATCCATGGATTTTCCAAGCAAGAGTACTGGAGTGGGGTGCCATTGCCTTCTCCAATAACCAACCTAGAAAGAAAAGCTATAATCAACCTGCTGCTGCTGCTGCTGCTGCTAAGTCTTTTCAGTCATGTCTGACTTTGTGCAACCCCATAGGTGGCAGCCCACCAGGCCCCCCCATCCCTGGGATTTTCCAGGCAAGAACACTGGAGTGGATGGCCATTTCCTTCTCCTATGCATGAAAGTGAAAAGTGAAAGTGAAGTCGCTCAGTCGTGTCTGACTCTTCGCGACCCCATGGACTACAGCCTATCAGGCTCCTCCATCCATGGATTTTCCAAGCAAGAGTACTGGAGTGGGGTGCCATTGCCTTCTCCAATAACCAACCTAGACAGCACATTAAAAAGCAGACATTACTTTGCCAACAAAGGTCCATCCAGTCAGAGCTATGTTTTTTCCAGTAGTAATGTATGGATGTGAGAGTTGGACTTTAAAGAAAGCTGAGCACCGAAGAATTGATGCTTTTGAATTGTGGTGTTGGAGAAGACTCTTGACAGTTCCTTTGACTGCAAGGATATTAAACCAGTCAATCTTAAAGTATTGAATATTCATTGAAAGGACTGATTCTGTAGCTGAAACTCCAATACTTTGACCACCTGATGCGAAGACCTGACTCAATGGAAAAGACCCTGATGCTGGGAAAGATTGAAGGCAGGAGGAGAAGGGGTCGACAGAGGATGAGATAGTTGGATGGCATCACCGACTCAATGGGACATGAGTTTGAGCATGCTCCAAGAGTTGGTGATGGACAGGGAAGCCTGGAGTGCTATTGTCCATGGGGTTGTAAGGAGTTGGACACGACTGAGTGACTGAACCAAACTGAACCCACTAGAAGAACTAAAGCTGAAAAAACTGATATTATCAAGTGATGGAAAGAATGAAGAACGATTAGAACTATCACCTTGCCAGTGAGGATGATAACCACTTTGGAATCTACTCTGTCAGCACTATAAAATTAACATATTTATCATTTGACCTTGTAGTCCCACTCATGACATTGATCAAAATTCAGTAATATCTAAAGTACTTTTTAAGTCACATTAGCATCATTTCATGTTCAAAAAGTGATGTGTGGCTAGTGTCTACCATAGGGTACAAAGTAGCTATAGGAACATTTCCATTATCTCAGAACATTCTGTTACAATGTGTTTCACTGGAAATATTACCCAAGAAAATGCAAGAAAATACATCTACACAGGAACTCATTTACTGATATTAATAGCAGCATTAATTATAATAATGCAAAATTGGAAGCAATCCAATATTCATCAAATAGTAAATGCATAAACAAAATATGGCATATTCATATTATGGAATACTGCCCCAAAATGCCACCCCTCCAAATAATAGTATACACAATAGCAGGAATGAATCTCAGATATATGTTAGAGAAATAAGTCAATTTAACTTTATACAGTGTGAACATGTTTATATGAAATTCTTGAAAATGGAAAATTATGGTGACAGAAAGCAGATGAATGGTTGCCTGTGGCTGGCAGTCTGGAGATAATTGACTGAGAAAAGTCATGCAAAAACTGAGTGACAGAACATTTCTATGTCTTGAATTTGATGGAAGTCATGAAATTGTATGCAATTAGAAAAATCCATCACTGTATATCTAATATCAGTAGATTTGTCATATATTGACTATATCTCAATATAACTAAAACAAGTGTGCACACACACACACACAATTCTTACACACACATTTACCAAGCCACTCTATCCTTCTTCATTTGTCTGATTTTTGCATTTTCAAAAAAGAGAACATCCATCCACATGTATGATACTTTAACAAAGATGTCACTGCTGTGTGGGAAGGATTTTTCAGAATAAATGTTGATGTGTCAAATGGATACAAATTTTGAAAAAAAAAATTGGATCTTGATCCAAAAGTCACACCACTCATTGCATATCTAATTGAAAAAGTTAAAACAACAAAATATTCAGAAGAAAACAGAAAAATATGTTCAGGACTTTGAGAAGGCAAAAATTTCTTAAACAGGAAGGAAAAATAATCATAAATAATAACAAAATTTGATGAATTAGAACATATTATAATTGAGGACTTTTATTAATAGAGAGAAAAAGGCATCCCATAGAGTTGGAGAAGATATTTGAGATATCTGACAAAAGACTTGTATTCACAATATATAAATAATTTTTGCAAGTTAATAAGAAAAAGTCAAAATAAAATTAAAATCTGGGCAAAAGTTTGTTCAAGAAATTCATCATGAGTATATTCCAATGGCCAAAATATACACAAAATATACTTAAACCTCATTAGACATTAGGAAAAACCACAAAGTCATATAACTCTATTCCCATTAGAATGGAGACAATTTAAAAAGAAGAGGAAGGGAAAAGAAAAAGAAGAAAATGTAAACCCAAATTTAGGTGAGAATGCAATAAAACTATTATTCATACAACGCTGTTGGTATGTATACTGATTTAGTCACTTTGGAAAGCTCTTTAAAATGACTAATGAACCTAAATATATATAATGCCTATAACCCAGCAATCCCATCCTTAGGTATATATCCCACAGACTCAAATTCACACTTACCAGAAGACATGCACAAAAAATTTTCCGGTATCTGTGTCCACATTTGTAAAAATGTTCTCTATTTTTAAAGACAAAAAACTAGAAGTTAAACAAAAGAAACTCAAGAATTGAGTGAAAAAATGACCTATAATATAATCAGACAGTGAATCTCTATAAAGCATTGAGAATGAAGAAATTATAACTATTTGCAATGAAATGAATAAACACCATAAACTTAATGACAAAAAGGATGGCCTAGTGTACATTTCCATTTATAAAAATTTCAAGAAAAAGCAAAATTGTTCTATGCTTTTAGAGATCAAGACAATAACTCCCTTGGAATGGAAAGTCACTAGATGTAAGGATAGCTTCATGTTTGATTTCTTTATCTGAATGCTGTGTATACAAAAAGTGGGCAATGTCATTAAATGGCACAACTTTTTGAATGTTTATTATATTCAAGAATAGTTGTTTCTAAAGTAACAACCCCAGGGAAAAATGGAGGCTAGTTATTAAAAGCATGACAGCCAAAATTTGAAGGGCTAGAAGTAGGACAGAAGACAGAGATTCAAGCTACTCAGAGAAATGTTATTTATGAATATATGAAGAGTGGTTTTCTAGTTAGTTATCCCAGCTTCCCCAGAGATGCATTATATAGTTGAATAGCATCATTTATTTTGCTTAGATTTTTGTTAAGTTGGTCCTGAATATTAAAAGAAATCCAGATCTTCTCACTGCAAAAATACTTGAGATGCCTACCCACTGCTAATACATGGCTGGCAACACGGTGTTGTGCAGGAATCATTTTCCTTAATAGCCAATATCTTGGTGTGAAATGCTAGTAAATATCTGTTTATTTGTCTCTTTTGTGCAAGGTGTTTTCAGTTCCTTACATATCTTTCCAAATTGGAGTTTCCTTTCTGAAAGAGCCTGGCAAAACCTAGAGAAAAGTTAAAAAACTTAAATTTTTAAAAGTTGAAACTTTAAAAAGTTTTAATTGTTGAAAGTTTGGCTTTCAACAAATCAGAAAGAGATAACAGGACCCTACATAGTAAAGAAAGAGGGGGAGAAATCTGCCTTAGCTTGAATCACTCGCTTGATGTTATAAAGAGAAAACTTACAATCATACTCATGAGAAGTTAACCAGGCTCATTGCAAATATTAGGTTGGTGCCAGTGTACTTGAGGTTTTGGACCATGTATTTTATTTTA
>SJXQ01001253.1:0-77266 GCA_006408695.1 Aepyceros melampus
TATAGAGCTTCTCCATCTTTGGCTGCAAAGAATATAATCAATCTGATTTCGGTGTTGACCATCTGGTGATGTCCATGTGTAGAGTCTTCTCTTGTGTTGTTGGAAGAGGGTGTTTGCTATGACCAGTGCATTTTCTTGGCAAAACTCTATTAGTCTTTGGCCTGCTTCATTCCGTATTCCAAGGCCAAATTTGCCTGGAATTTGCCACAGAACAGAATATAGAAAAAAAGAATGAAAAAAATTAAGACAGCCTAAGAGACCTCTGGAACTACATCAAACACACCAACATTTGCATTCTAGAAGTCCCAGACGGAAAAGAGTAAGAGTAAGGACTCGGGAAAAACTTGAAGATATAATAGCTGAAAATTTCCCTAACGTGTGAAAGGAAATGGTCAACTAAGTCCAGGAATGCAGAGAGTCTCAGGCAGGATAAATTGAAAGAGGAGCACACCAAGACATGTAGTAATCAAGCTGACAAAAATTAAAGACAAAGATAAAATATTAAAAGCAACAGAGGAAAAACAGCAAATAACATACAAGGAAACTCCCATCAGATTATCAGCTGATTTCTCAACAGAAGCACTACAAACCAGAAGGGAATGGCACAGTATATTTAAGTGATGAAGGGAAAGAAACTACAACCAAGAATCCTCTACTCAGCAAGACTCTTCTGCAGATTTCATGGAAAAATCAAAAGCTTTCCAGATAAGCAAATTTAAGAGAATTCAGCACCACCAAACAAGTTTTACAACAAATGCTAAAGGAACTTATCTAGGCAGGAAACATAAGAGAAGGAAAAGAACTACAGAAAATAAACCCAAAGCAATTAAGAACATGGTAATAGAATTGACAAATACCTTAGTTGGAAATGGATTAATTTCTTCAACCAAAAGACTAATAATGCAATTATTATCTGGACAGATGAAAACATGTGTATGTATGTCCACTTATCATATCACTCTGCTTGACCCTCAAATTGTATGTAATTATTTTATATTTTTAGGTTAATCATGTCCCTATTGTAGCTCAAAATTTTAAATATCTTTTTTTTTTGTCTAACTATTGATTGTGAAAACTCATAAATATCTTTTACTATCATGGCTATGTAACTATTATTCATTTAATAGCATTGTATCATGATGGTCAACAGTAAAATATAGAATTCTATATCACCCAAACTGCCATATAATAGAAAAAACTGTAATCATTTTTTTTAAATCCAGTTTCATATCAGAATTATCTTGGAAATTAAAAAAATAAAATGCCCATGTAATGCTATTTTTCTTCCAAAAATCTAGATATTCTTCTTTTTTAATTTTTTTTATTTTTATTTTTACTTTATTTTACTTTACATTACTGTATTGGTTTTGCCATACATTGACATGAATCCGTCTCGGGTGTACATGAGCTCCCAATCCTGAACCCCCCCCCCACCTCCCACCCCATATCATCTCTCTGGATCATCCCTGTGCACCAGTAGTTATTCTTCTTATGAGCATCACTGTTAAAAACAATTAGACTATATGCTAATCTTTTATATAGTTTGTTTCATTTTTCTATTTCAGATTAGAGCTCTCGTTTCATTTAGTTTATATTTTGCAATTTTTTCATCTATTCGTTTTTTTAAATGTTCTTTCTCAAACCTTTATCAAGCATAGTAAAAAGATATATTTTATAAACACACACACACACACACACACACACATACACACACACACATTGGAGAAGGAAATGGCAAACCACCTCAGTATTCTTTCCTTGAGAGCCCCATGAACAGTATGTAAAAGCAAAAAGTTATGACACTGAAAGATGAACTTTCCAGGTTAGTAGGTGCTCAATATGCTACTGGAGAAGAGTGGAGAAATAACTACAGAAAGAATGAAGAGACAGACCCAAAGTGAAAACAGCACCCAGTTTTGGATGTGACTGGTGATGGAAGTAAAGTTGGATGCTGTAAAGAACAGTATTGCATAGGAACCTGGAATGTTAGATCCATTAATTAGGTAAATTTGAAGTGGTCAAACAGGAGCTGGCAAGAGTGAACATCAAAATTTTAGGAATCAGTGAACTAAAATGGACTGGAAAGGGTGAATTTAATTCAGATGACCATTATATCTACTACTATGGGCAAGAATCCCTTAGAAGAAATGGAGTAGCCATCAGGTCATCAAAAGAGTCCGAAATGCAGTACTTGGATGCAATCTCAAAAATGACAGAATGATCTCTATTTGTTTCCAAGGCAAACCATTCAATATCACGGTAATCCAAGTCTATGCCCCAACCACTAATGCTGAAGAAACTGAGGTTGAATGGTTCTATAAAGACCTACAAGATCTTCTAGAACTAACACCAAAAAAAAGATGACCTTTTCATTATAGAGGACTGGAATGCAAAAGTAGGAAACCAAGAGATACTGGGGTAACAGGCAAGTTTGGCCTTGGAGTACAAAATGAAGCAGGGCAAAGACTAATAAAGTTCTGCCAAAAGAATGCACGGGTAATAGCAAACACCCTCTTCCAACAACACAAGAGAAGACTCTACCCATGGACATCACCAGATGGTCAACATCGAAATCAGATTGATTATATTCTTTGCAGCCAAAGATGGAGAAGCTTTATACAGTCAGCAAAAACAAGACCAGGAGCTGACTGTGGCTTGGATCATGAACTCCTTATTGCCAAATTCAGACTGAAATTTAAGAAAGTGGGGAAAACTACTAGACCATTCAGGTATGACCTAAATCAAATCCCTTACAATTATACAGTGGAAGTGACAAATAGATTCAAGTGACAAAAGATTCAACTGATCTGATAGACAGAGTGCCTGAAGAACTATGAATGAAAATTCATGACATTGTAGAGGAGGCAGTGATCAAGACCATCCCAGGGGAAAAAAATGCAAAAAGAAAAAATGGCTGTCTGGGGAGGCCTTACAAATAGCTGAGAAAAGAAGAGAAGCTAAAAGCAACAGAGAAGAGGGAAGAGATACCATTCTGAATGCACAGTTCCAAAGAACAGCCAGGAGGGATAAGAAAGCTTTCCACAGTGATCAAAGCAAAAACATAGAGTAAATCAATAGGAAGAGAAAGACTAGAGATCTCTTCAAGAAAAGTAGAGATTTCAAGGGAACATTTCATGCAAAGATGGGCAGAATAAAGAACAGAAATAGTATGGACCTAAAAGAACAGAAGATGTTAAGAAGAGGTGACAGAATACACAGAAGAACAATACAAAAAAAGATCCTAATGATTCAGATAACCATGATGGTGTGAATACTCACCCGCAGCCAGACATCCTGGAGTCTGAAGCCAAGTGAGCCTTGGGAAGGATCACTATGAACAAAGCTAGTGGAGGTGATGGAATTCCAGCTAAGCTATTTCATCCTCAAAGATGATGCTCTTAAAGTACTGCTGTCAATATGCCAGTAAATATGGAAAACTCAGCAGTGGCCACAGGACTAGAAAAGGTCAGTTTTCATTCCAATCTCAAAGAAAGGCAATGCCAATGAATGTTCAAACTACTGCACAAGTGAACTCATTTCACACACTAGCAAAGTAATGTTCAAAATTCTCCAAGTGAAGATAGTATGTGAACTGAGAACGTCCAGATGTTCAAGCTGGATTTAGAAAAGGCAGAGGAACCAGAGATCAAATTGCCAACATCCATTGGATCATAGAAAAAGCAAGAGAGTTCCAGAAAAAAAAAAACATCTATTTCTGCTTTATTGACTGTGCCAAAGTTGTTGACTGTGTGGATCACAACAAACTGAGGAAAATTCTGAAAGAGATGGGAATACCAGATCACCTTACCTGCCTCCTGAGAAATCTGTATGCATGTCAAGAAGCAACAGTTAGAATCAGACATGGAACAACAGACTGGTTACAAATTGGGAAAGCAGTACATCGAGGCTGTTAATTGTCACCCTGTTTGTTTAACTTATACGCAGAGAACATCATGTGCAATGCTTGGTTGGATGAAACACAAGCTAGAATCAGGATTGCCAGGAGAAATATCAATAACCTCAGATATGCATATGACACCATCCTTATGGCAGAAAGCAAAGAAGAATTGAAGATCTTCTTGAAGAAAGTGAAAGAGGAGAGTGAAAAATCTGGCTTAAAACTTCACATTAAAAAATGAAGATCATGACATTCAGTCCCATCACTTCATGGCAAATAGATGAGGAAACAATGGAAACAGTGATCTATTTATTTTCTTGGGCTCCCAAATCACTGCAGATGGTGACTGCAGCCATGAAATTAAAAGCTGTTTGCTCTTGGAAGAAAAGCTATGCCCAACCTAGACAGCATATTAAAAAGCAGAGACATTACTTTGCCAATAAGATCTCTCTAGTCAAAGCTTTGGTTTTTTGGTTTTTCCAGTAGTCATGTAAGAATGTGAGAGTTGGACCACAAAGAAAGCTGAGTGCCAAAGAATTTTTGAACTGTGGTGTTGGAGAAGACTCTTGAGAGTCCCTTGGAGTGCAAGGAAATCAAACCTGTTAATCCTAAAGGAAAGCAGTCCTGGATATTCATTGTAAGGACTGATGCTGAATTATTTGGCCACCTGATGAGAAGAACTGACTCATTGGAAAAGACCCTGATGCTAGGAAAGAGTGAAGGCAGGGGCAGAAGTGTATGACAGAGGATGAGATGTTGGGTAGCATCACTGAATCAATGGATATGAGTTTGAGCATGCTCTAGAGTTGGTGATGATGCACAGGATGGCTTGGCATGCTGCCATCCATGGGGTCACAGTGAGTCAGACAGGAATGTGCAATTGAAGTGAAGAGATATATGTACATATATATATGCAATATATTATATATTATATATATCATGTATTTTTATATATTAGAAAAAATTTATAAAGTCAATTTACCATAACAATTTGGTATAAATTCCATTCATTCATAATTTAAATCCAAACAACATTTTTATGAAGTTGAAATCAGGAGTTTAAAATTCAAATGGCATAATTATAGTATAAGAAGAGCTAAGATAATTCTAAAATGGATGAACAAAGAGAGGTGATGTGCCCTGACAGATAATATTTATTGTAAATATATAGTATTAATAATTAAAACAACAACAATACAGAAGTAAACAAATAGATCAGTAAACAGAGAAAGACAGGGGAAAAGATTATATATAACAACTTGATATATAATAGTACTGGCATTACACATCAATGGGCCTTTCCATAAATTTGGACCACTAAACTTTCTGTTGGAATAAAATAAGATTAGATCCTTTTAACACACCACACAGAAATAAGTGTTAAAGTAAGATCTTGCTGTGGCTCAATTTCCCCAGGAAACAGCTCTCAGATTTATATGCAGGAGATTTATTGAGGAGTTCTCACAGAAGTGAGAAAACCAGAATTGGACAAATGCAGAAATTAACTGTGATTCAATTACAACAGGTTTCAGCTAATCTCAAAGGAAATTTTGAGGGTTCTTCAGAGACATCAACAGACTGCCCTCAGGAAGGGGCGGAATCTTCTAAGTAACCACAGCACCCTCTGACTGAGGATAATTCCTATGGAGGGATCCAGCTTTGAAATTTAATCAGGAAAAACTCCCAGAAGCATGTGTCTTATAGTTTAAGGAAGATCTGGGAAGTGTGTTGTAGTATTGTATTGTAGTATTCACTCCAGTCTGTCCCTCACACTTCTCAGATCTAATTGCTTTGGATACGTTTACCCCATTAGGAAGAACTCCAGGGTTCTCTTCTCTAGGGGACACTTATAAAGATGCCTTCAGCTGCCATACTGGTGTCTAGTGGTCACAAAAATGCTGGTCATCTTCTCCCTCTAGTGTTCATTTTTTAAATTAAATTTACTAATTTTTAATTGAAGGATTATTGCTTTACAGTATTGTGTTGGTTTCGCCAAACATCACCAAGACTCTCCTTTCAGGGATCATTTCTATAGTTTGTACTACTCCTTCATTCCTTCCACTCTGAGCTAATACTATCCAGTGGAGTAACTTAGATCTTCATTTCTAAGTGATCTGAGCCACTGGTGACCCTGCTCTCCTTATTGACTTTTATTTTTATGATTAAAATTGTTAGGGGGTACCAAGTGATTTTCCAACGAATTACATGAGTGCCAAATAGAGTCCTCCCCACTCCTACTATGTAACAGCACCCCTGGCTTCTCCTAAACATAAGTGTCAAACATTGCTGCCAAAATGAAAATTCTTTTTTCAGCCATATCTTAAAGTTTAATGCACTCTTGTTGTTTACCCTGTAGAAGTATTCTCTCTTTGTGAAATAGGTTCTTCAGCCTGAAGAGCCTAGAGATCCAGGAACAAAAGCCCAAATATGTAAGTGACCTGATAGAGGGAAGGCAAGGAGCTATTCATACTCTGAAGCCTTGATTTCTAGAGCATATATTTTCTTTATTAAGGATAATAATGATTCAATTCATGGATTTAGTTAATATACCATTGTGGCTGAACCTCGGTCTTTGTTCACAGGTGTTGAATAGAAACTTGGAGACAGAGTTTGGAGTAAAGTAGAAAAGAATAGCGTTATTGCTTTGTTAGACAAAGGGGGCCACAGCAGGTTAATGCCTTCAAGACTGTGTGCTGCACCCTAACGGGGATAGTAAAGAATCACAGTGTTCAAGGAGCAGGGAGGCTTTAGCTCGTGGACATTTTTCTGATTGATTGGTGGTGAGGTAATTGGGACAGCATCATCAGCCTTCTGGTTCCAAATGACAAAAGGGCAGGTGGAGGACATGGGTGGGGGTCTATTTTGGGAAGGCCTTATAGGCTCCTGCTTGATTATACCATGTCTTGGAGCATAATGTCCCATTCTTAAGGGTATTATCTCTAAGTTGGCACCTTCTAAAAGCTGTCCCATCACTCTAGCTGGAAGCTGCCCAGTGGTATAGTATGTAATACGACCCGCAGATCTTGTGGTCACATGCCTCTTGTTTCATTTCCTTTGCTTTTAAGTTAGTCCCTCAGTTTGACACAATTATATGCAGAATCCCTGCCAATTGTTGAAACAATCTTTAAGTCTTTATAATAGTGCTACGTCCTGCACTCTAGAAAGGCAAAACAACACAAATCCCTTCAAGACAAATTACTGCTCCTGCGGGGTGGAAGAGGTTCAAAGTAATCAACTCATTACCAAAAGCCTGGTGGTTTCCCTAGAAAGATGATGCCATGTTGAGAACCATAAGGCAGCAGCTCATTTCCATTGTTAACAGGTGGGAAACTTAACAACAGCAATAGTTAAAATCATTATTGGTGGTGAGAGTCATATTATTCTATTTTTGTACCCACTGTGCTAGTACTAAAATGGTCCCTAACAGAAGATGGTTGATGTCAACCGGCTAAATCATTCCTCCTGCTTAGATGTTTATGACTGCTACACAAGTGATGTTCTCTAGTAGGTATAAGCATGTAACACAAACATTGTACCATTCTCATCCATTACAATTGCTCCCATTTTGCTTCTGATTCTTGAGCACTCCCACTTGACCTCTAATTATTCAGGGATCATACAATCTCCTTTACAATGAAGGAGCTTGGTCCTACTATCAGACTTGGTCTACAGAGGACAGCCACCACTAAGTTTCTCAACATTATATCTCAAGGTTATTTTGGCCCCTCTTGCAAGTGCACTTCTTATCATTATTTTTCTGGACCATCACATGGAACATAATTGCTGGTGGTGTCCAGCCTTGTGTGATATTTTTCTGCAGTCTATCCAAACTCCTCCCTAGCATGTTCACTTATTTTGCTCCTGTCTTCCACCACCTGCAACAATGCTGGCATTTCACTTTCTCCAAGATTTTAGGAACCATCTGAATTGTGTGCTAGCACTGACTCCTGGGTTGTCATCAGGGTGTTAAAGCTTTGATCACAAACCGTTATTCCCATATCACTGAAGTCTCCCTTATTTAATCTTATACTCCATCTTCTTTAATTTAGAGCCCTCAGCATATAGTACAAAACAAACACTCCGGTCTCCTATTGTTACATGCTGTAACTCTCAGGTGTGGTCCTATCCTTCCCTCAGCAGGCCCAGTCCTTCCCTGGCCAGATCCTGTTATCATTTAACCCTAGTAACGGATATGATAGTCAAAGGATGAGGAGCCAGGGAGATCTTAGGAAGGAAACTGTTGTCTTTGCATGGAAGGCCTCCACATAATCTTAATGTAAACAAGAAAGTGAAAAGTGAAGTCACTCAGTCGTGTCCAGCTTTTTGTGACCCCATGAACTGTAGCCTTCCAGGCTCCTCCATCCATGGGATTCTCCAGGCAAGAATGCTGGAGCGGTTGCCATCTCCTTCTCCAGGAGATCTTCCCAACCCAGGGATTGAACCCGGGTCTCCCACATTGTAAGCAAACACTTTACCGTCTGAGCCACCAGGGAAGTAGCAAGGAACAGGTGGTTTATTCAAACCTGGATTGTTCAGGAGAATCTAAGGATTCAAAATTTTTGAGTGCGTCAACCCAATTCTTAGAGTCTCATCTTCCCAAACACTGCCCTGAATTTGGTGTAGCAGACTTGCAGGGCTAAGAATTCAACTTTCTTTGGAGCTTCACTATTCCTACGTTGAAACTGTGGGTTTTCTCTCCAATGCAAAAGCTGAGAATATCTTTATATATTGCCAAGGACATCCTCTGGCTACCACAAAGCCTTAAATTGGTGATTAATTGTCTTCAACTTTTCTTGACTTTTTCTAATACATCGAAAGCCCTCAGCAACAGCTATCTGTTATAATTTTAATAAATTAACATTTGTTAAGTAGGGCACAGGAGTATATGGAATGGTGGGCCAGAGTTCAAAAAGACTGCAAGGAAAAGTGAAATGGAGAAGCTTACTATATGCTAAGTCCTAGAGGAGGGACACAGCATGAAGGAGGCCAAGGCAGGGCCCAGGCAGAGGAAGAGTGCCAGCAGTTGCACATGTTTTTATTCGGGTCTGTTGATAGAGTGCTTCGGAGTGCTCAGGCTAAAGCTGGAGAGGTCAGTTCAAAGCAAAAACAGCTGGGATTTTGGCAAGCTTCCTGATAGTATTATCTAAGGTGGGTACAAGGGGAAGGCCCTGGGCATAAAGAGAGAATGCTTATCACAAAGGCCATTAGAAGAGTCCTATCAGGAACTTACATTTCCTTATTACTCTGTGGGCTATGGTTTAGGGCATAGGAGGCTGAGCTAGTGCCAGCTCAAGCTGAAGCCCCCTACAGGCCTCCTGACCATACAAAATGAATGCTGAGGCAATATTATGGACTATTTAAGCTAAACTCTCAACACCATCCAATTCCAAACTCCTTCCTTATAAATCTTTGCTACCTTGATCCTCTCATATTGCACCCACCAGTGCATTTTCTTCTAGCAATATGCCATCTCAGTTTTCCCCAGTGAAAGTTTTAAAAGTCACTAGGCTGCCAAAATTTATTTTTGCTTCATCTAAGACATATATCATCATTACCAGCTAGGTATTAGGTGATTCAGCTCCAAAAATTCATTTTGAATTCTGTTTACTAGGCCCACTTCTACCAATTGTCACAGATCAGGTTCTCTGGAAAACAGATTCTGAAGTGGATACTAGCAATGAGAAATGGAATATTTCCTGCCATATCAGTAAATAAGGATGTCACAGTCATCAGTGATTGCAGCCCTCCAATGTGAGCCTGGGAGACCTCTTGAATAGTTGAGAGAGGTTAGATCAATAAGAATATCTTTGTGACATTAAAAAACATTAAAGAACTTCTTAAGACATTTAAAGTTTCAACTGTGAAACAAAAGATTAGTGGATTGACTACATAAAAATTAAAATCTGAATGTAACTAAGGGCAAAATAAAAAAAGATAAATAACAAGGAACAGCCTTGGAGACTTCATTAAAAGTGTACTGAAAGACTTCATATCCAGAATAGATAAGAAACTGATGTAAATCTTTCAGAAGGCAAAGAATATGAGAAATCAAAATATATGAAAGGTGACTTATACAACAGTTAGTGTAATGGCCAATAAATAAGAAAAAATGGTTAACTTCATTTAGTATTGAGAGAAGCCAAATTAAATCAACAAACCCCTATTCTGTACCCTTTAGGAGTTCAAAAATCAAAATGTGTGACAAAGTCTAGTGATGGTAAGGCTGTAGGGAAACTATGGCCTGTGCTTGTATATGCTGGGAGAATGTGAACAAGCACCTCGGGGAAGGATTTAGCAATGTAGATCAAACTGAAAGCAATCATAACAAAAATACCAGCCACTGCACTTCTAAGCCCAAGGAACATCTTGCACATATTAGGAGGAAAAGTAAACAGAAATTTTCAGAGCAGCGCTGCAGCAGAAACAGAGAGATGAAAGCACCGAATGGCCATCCATTAATAAATAAATAAAATGTAGTTTATCTGTAAGATGTATCTCTGTGAACAAAGTTCATACATATCAACAGATATGTCTTAATAATGCGTTCACTTTCATGCATTAGAGAAGGAAATGGCAACCCACTCCAGTGTTCTTGCCTGGAGAATCCCAGGGGCGGGGGAGCCTGGTGGGCTGCCATCTATGGGGTCGCACAGAGTCAGAGTCGGACACGACTGAAGCGACTTGGCAGCAGCAGGCAGCAGCGGCTCCTGGTAGTCAGGAGAAGGAGTCCTCTGGGTGAGTCTCCTTCCCTGCATTTCACTTCCAGGCAGCGTGCAGCCTGGCGGCTCCTGTCACCCCTGACATCCGCAGAGCTCATCTCACGTGCCCAAACTCCTAACCCCAGCCCTCTGCATTCCTTTTTTCCTATTATTTCTGTAATATTATCACCATCTGACATAATACATATCTTACTACTCTATTTGTTTTACTCTTTCCAATTAAAATATAAACTCCATAACGGCAGGTTAGTAGTTATTAATCTCTAACCTTATCATATATAATACTGCATAGAACATTGTGGACACAAATGACATATTTGTTGGATGAACAAATAATGCAGAGTGCAAAAAGCAAGTTGAAAGATAGAATGAATAATATGATACAACTCAAGTAAAATTTTAAATGCATTCCAAACAATACCACATACAAGTATTTAAAGCACTTTAAATTGGAGTGGAAAGACACATTGTAAATTTTTGATAGTAATTAACTCAGAGAACAAAAATGATCATAATGGGGAATTTGAAGAAGTAAAACAGGATTTCAACTTTATCTTTAATGTATACTTTCTTACTGTTTAAAAATATTAGAAGCAAATATGGTAAAGCCTTTATTTTGAAATCTTGTTTTACTTTGTATTAAATTAAAGCAAAAGGAACCTTATTAACATGTGAAATAAGTGCAGTTGTATGATAGTTTGAACATTCTTTTCATTGTTTTTCTTTGGGATTGAAAATTGACTTTACCAGCCCTGTGGCCATTGCAGTTTCCCAATTTGCTGGCATATTGAGTGTAGCATTATCGAGAACTTTCAGATGTACAAGCTGGTCTTAGAAAAGGATGAAGGAACCAGAGATCAAATTGCCAACATTTGTTATATCATAGAAAAAACAAGGGAATTAAAAAAAAATACTAATTCGGATTCGGTGACTATGCTAATAACTTTGACTTTGTGGATCACAATAAACTGGAAAATTATGAAAGAGATGGGAATACCAGACCACCTGACCTGTCTCCTGAGAAACCTGTATGTATGCAGGACAGGAAGCAACAGTTAAAACCAGGCATGGAATAACACACTGGTTCTAAACTGGGAAAGGTGTATGTCAAGGCTGTATATTGTGACTCTGTGTATTTAACTTCAATGGTACCCCACTCCAGTACTCCTGCCTGGAAAATCTCATGGACAGAGGAGTCTGGAAGGCTGCAGTCCATGGAGTCGCTGAGGGTCGGACATGACTGAGTGACTTCATTTTCACTTTCATGCATTGGAGAAGGAAATGGCAACCCACTCCAGTGTTCTTGCCTGGAGAATCCCAGGGATGGGGGAGCCTAGTGGGCTGCCATCTCTGGGGTCGCACAGAGTTGGACACTACTGAAGCAACTTAGCAGCAGCAGCAAAGTACATCATGACAAAATGTTAGGCTGAATGACTCACAAGCTGGAATCAAAACTGCTGTGAGAAATATCAACAACCTCAGATATACAGACGATAACCTCCTAATGGCAGAAAGAACTTCTTGATGAAGGTCAAAGAGGAGAGTGAAAAAGCTGACGTAAAACTTAACATTTGAAAAATGAAGATCATGGCATCTGGTTCCATCACTTCATGCAAATAAAAGGGGAAAAGTAGAAGCAGTGACAGACATTATTTTCTTGAGCTTCAAAATCACTGCAGTCAGTGGGATATAGTTCTTGAATCCTTGATCCTCAACATCTGTTTTAGTGGTGAATGATATGAATTGTTCCTGAGACCTAGTCAGTCAAAGGACCATAGAGTCCAGGGCAAGTTGATTTTAAAGAGGGCTAGCTGGCTTTTGGCCTCTTCTGTGCAGAGAAAGCAAACCTGAACACACCACCATCACACCTGTACCCTAAATAGGCTGAGGAGCAAGGTTCAGTGGGAAACTTCTCAAGGCCTTTCAGAGAGTGTTGCATTTCCAGGGCAACTTCCCCTCTATGCCTTCCCTACTTCCCTGAGCTCCTGTGGGCACTGCAGGCCTCCCCTAGCCAAGGAGCCCTTTAAATAATTTTCTCTAAATGGACCTTATATCTCCACATGAGGCTAAAATCAAATCTAGAAGTTTAAGTAAACTACCCTTTATTTCACTTACTTCTTCCCAATGTTGAATTTTAAAGTCACAGAATTCAGCTGTTCCTTTGCTTCTTAGCTCATTACAACTTCACAAATGAAGCTATCTTCAAGGGGACTGAAATAGGTTATGTACAGTGCTTCATATATTGAAAGAGTTGCCTAACTCTGGGGAGGATATGGAGTGATAATAAGTATTATCAGGGGTCATATCAACCCAGTGTTTTGTTCTTCTGGGTGCACCGAATTACCCTCACAGATAAGCCAACATTATGACTTCCCTGTACATGGGTATGCTCTGGAGATACAAATCAAGACAATAATGAGAGGTCAAAATGTCAAGCTGCTTTGAACCACATAGAAACACGTTTAATAAAGGCTGCTCAGAAGATGCTCATGAATAATAGCTTCAGCTTTTCCATGTCTGCTTCTCTCTGACAACTGATGCCTCTTTATCTGTAAAATTATTCCACTGAAATGACTTCTAAAACTATTTCATAGAAAACCCAAGTGTTATACTCTGACTTGATAATCAACCTACTATCAACATCAGGGAGTGCCTGTCACAAACTACGTGAACAATCCTGCCAGAAGTCCTGATACCTCAAAGAGAGAGAGCAAGGGCATATTTATATAGTCCGCAAATGAAAATCAGACAAGCTTGAAGAATCAGACAAGCTAAATGTTTATCTCCTCATTATATAGATAGCTAAAATGTAGTTTGTTTTTTTTTTTTAATTTAATGGCAAGGACCTAGTTAACAATCTCCAGCAATATAATTAATCAAAATGAAATATATAAGAATTGACAGTCTTTTTCACTAGATTCAAAAGTAATACTATTTCGAGTAGACTGAAGGCTCAGGATCATTTCTTCTTGCTCATAGCCTAGAAAAGAGACTAAACAGCTTGTTCCCTTATGAAATTTGTAATGCTGGAAAAGACTGAATTTCAAAGAAATGAGATTGACCAAGATAATACAGTGATTTTCTGATAGCAGTATACTTAGTCCGAATCATGTTGTAGTCATGGTTATAAATTTTCATGGATCCACAGATGCATTTTCACTCTTCTGCAATTTTGAACAGTGTTTCATGCTTGCAGTATGGCCAAATGAGGCAGAGGATGGAAAACATGATACAGAACTTTTGGATCATTATGGGATGATATGCAAATGTGAGATTAAGATCAGAGGAAGTGATTACAAGTATATGGAACTCAGTGAGAAGTTTATAGAAAAGCCAACAGTTTTCAGTCTATCCAAATACAGTTTAGTTTCTGTAAATTTGCAAGAAATAATTAAAATCTATTTATTTTCATAGCAATTCATTTAATTCAAGTTCATATATCATCCTCCACAGCAAATGTCACCTAGGGGCTAGCAGAAAGAGGCAGAGCATAGGATCAACCCTATAGAGAAGTCACAATTTGAAAGATGGTAGCAATTAATGAGTTATATAACCAATCTTACTTGTTGTATTAGGCAGATGTGATCATGGCCTCAAAGCATTTACTGTCAATTCTTTTAAGCAAATAGACATTAACTAAATGATAACACAATATATATTGAAAACTGTGATATGAACTATACAGAAAATGTGCATAGAGCTCTGAGAACTTTAGCTATATGATCTGACTTAGCAATGTCAGAAAACCCCACCTTAGGAGCTGACTCTTGATCTGAGATCAAAGAGCTTTCTTGGAACTAAGGGGGAAAAGGGAGGTTGAAAACTTTATGTGCAAAGGCCCTGAGGTAACATAGCTTATTTGAGGGTATAAGGAAAGACCCTTAGTTCAGTTTTGAATATTCAAAATAGAGATGCCTTTAAGATAAGAAAGCAGCTGAATTCAGGTTTGGATCATGACCCTATAGCCTTATTTTTGCCTAATCCCTCTGGAATGCCTCAATAACATAAAGTGAAAACACGGAGAGCCAGAAGAGAGGGAGAAACATCTTGTAGACTTCATTCTCCTGATCACTATTTTTTGTGCATAAAGTGTTCTCTAATGGGTACCCAGGATTCTGATTTTACAGACTTCTCTCTCCTTTCTCTTCATAGGATCCCAGATCCACTCTGGAAAGACAGTAGGTGTTCAATGTTTGAAGCATCCATCTAGTTAATAAGAAGAACAGAGCTGGAGCTCTGTTATGGTGGGGGATTTAAGAGAATGTTTTAGAGTAGAGTATCTGTAAGACAAACAAAAATCTATGTCCCAATACTGACTAATTCTCATAGTAGGACTTCAACATATGTGAACTAACAAAATCCCTAAGTAAATAAAACTTAACATGAAGACACTGTAAATTTAATTTCTGCTAAACCACTATTGAGGAACTGCTGAAGATTTTCCTTCTTCTGATGGCAAAGAGGTGGTGAAATTTTGAACTTACATTGTATTTATTCCTAGTGAATTAACATGACAAATGATTTAAAAAAATTTTTTAATATTCATTTTTTTAAACTAATTGATGTTTGCTTTACAGTATTGGGTTTATTTCTGTCATACACCAACATGAATTAACCATAGACATACATATGTCCCCTCCCCTCTTGAATCTCTCTCCCACCTCCTGCCCATTCTCACCCCTCTAGGTTATTGCAGAGCCCCAGTTTGAGTTCCCTGAGTCATACAGAAAATTCCCATTGGCTATCTATTTAAATATGTTAGTGTGTATGCTTCCATGCTACTCTGTCCATTCATATTACCTTCTCCCTGTTCTCCCCCACACTTGTCCATAGTCTGTTCTCTATGTCTGCGTCTCCATCACTGCTCTGCAAACAAGTTCATCAGTACCATCCTTCTAGATTTCATATATATGTGCTAAAATATGGTACACCAAACACCGTTTTGCTGTTCAGTCTCTGAGTCGTGTCTGACTCTGCAATCCCGTGGACTGCAACACATCAGACTTTCCTGTCTTTCACCATCTCCTGGAGTTTGCTCAGACGCATGTCCACTCAGTCAGTGATGCCATCCAACCATCTCATCCTCTGTCGTCCCCTTCTCCTCCTGCCTTCAGTCTTTCCCAGCATCAGGGTCTTTTCCAATGAGTCAGTTCTTTGCATCAAGTGGCCGAAATATTGGAGTTTCAGCTTCAGCATCAGTCAGGACTGATTTCCTTTAGGATGGACTGGTTGGATCTCCTTTCAGTCCAAGGGACTCTCAAGAGTCTTCTCCAACACCACAGTTCAAAAGCATCAATTCTTCAGTGCTCAGCCTTCTTCACAGTCCAACTCTCACATCCATACATGACCACAGGAAAAACCATAGCCTTGACTAGACACAACTTTGTTGGCAAAGTAATGTCTCTGCTTTTGAATATGCTGCCTAGGTTGGTCATAAGTTTCCTTCCAAGAAGTAAACGTCTTTTAATTTCATGGCTGCAATCACGATCTGCAGTGATTTTGGAGCCCTAAAGTCTGACACTGTTTCCACTGTTTCCCCATCTATTTGCCATGAATTGAAGGGACAAGATGCCATGATCTTAGTTTTCTGAATGTTGAACTTTAAGCCAACTTTTTCACTCTCCTCTTTCACTTTCATCAAGAGGCTCTTTTAGTTCTTCTTCACTTTCTGCCATAAGGGTGGTGTCATCCGCATATCTGAGGTCATTGATATTTCTCCCACCAATCTTGATTCTAGCTTGTTCTTCATCCAGCCGAGTTTCTCATTATGTACTCTGCATATAAGTTAAATAAGCAGGGTGACAATACACAGCCTTGATTTACTCCTTCCCCTATTTGGAACCAGTCCATTTTTCATGTCCAGTTCTAACTGTTGCTTCCTGACCTGCATACAGACTTCTCAAGAGGTGGGTCAGGTGGTCTGGTATTCCTATCTCTTTCAGAATTTTCCACAGTTTATTGTGATCCACACAGTCAAAAGCTTTGACATAGTCAATAAAGCAGAAATAGATGTTTTTTGGAACTCTCTTGCTTTTTTGATGATCCAGCAGATGTTGGCAATTTGATCTCTGGTTCTTCTGCATTTTCTAATGCCAGCTTGAACATCTGGAAGCTCACGGTTCACATATTGCTGAAGCCTGGCTTTGAAAATTTTGAGCATTACTTTAGTGTGTGAGATGAGTGCTGTCGTGTGGTAGTTTGAGCATTTTTGGCATTGCCTTTCTTTGGCATTGCAATGAAAACTGACCTTTTCCAGTTCTGTGGCCACTGCTGAGTTTTCCAAATTTGCTGGCATATTGAGTGAAGCACTTTCACATCATCATCTTTTAGGATTTTAGCTTAACTGGAATCCCATCACCTCCACTAGCTTTGTTCATAATAATACTTCCTAAGGCCCACTTGACTTCATATTCCAGAATGTCTGGCTCTAGGTGAGTGATCACACCATCGTGATTATCTGGGTCATGAAGATCTTTTTGGTACAGTTCTTCTGTGTATTCTTGCCACGTTTTCTTAATATCTTCTTTTGGGTCCATACCATTTCTGTCCTTTATTGAGGGCTCTTGTAATAGCTAATTAAAAAATTATATAATCCCCTTGCTAACACTAGCAAGGGGGGCGCTCTCCAGCCCCCTCCTGTTATTTATGTCAGAAGCTTTCTCTGTCCCTTTTTATACTTTAATAAAACTCTGCTATACAAAAGCTTTTGCATGATCAAGCCTGATTCCTGGTTCCAAAGTTAAATCTTCTTCAGAGATCACAAATTCCACACTGTTCACCATAAAGTATCATCTTGGGGGCTCGTCCAGGATCTTCAGGACAAGGTAAGAATGCTCAGAGCTCTAGCCTCTCTGCTTTCTCAGTATGCACATTTTTGCTTTGCTTCACTAACTCTACGGTGTGCTTGTGTGAATGAATGACATGCCCTGCACGAAGCAAGTGATGAGTCCTTCTCTGTGGTTTCATGGTACCTTGTAATGACTGAAGACAGCTCCCAAAGGGCAGCCTTGTCAGGGCTTTATACAGACCTGGCAATACCCAGAGACACCCAACATCCCTGTGAGAGGAGTGGCCAGAGACAGGCAAAGAATGTGAACCAAACTTTCCTTTCTTGGTCACCTTTTCCTGATCTCTTTGACCATTTTGTAATTGCATGAGGAATTAAAACTACTATCATAATCTCACTTCTCCAAAGAAGACATACAGATGGCTAACAAACACGTGAAAAGATGCTCAACGTCACTCATTATCAGAGAAATGCAAATCAAAACCACAATGAGGTACCATTTCACCCCAGTCAGAATGGCTGCAATCCAAAAGTCTACAAGCAATAAATGCTGGAGAGGGTGTGGAGAAAAGGGAACCCTCTTACACTGTTGGTGGGAATGCAAACTAGTACAGCCACTATGGAGAACAGTGTGGAGATTCCTTAAAAAACTGGAAATAGAACTGCCTTATGACCCAGTGATCCCACTGCTGGGCATACACACCGAGGAAACCAGAATTGAAAGAGACACATGTACCCCAGTGTTCATCACAGCCCTGTTTATAATAGCCAGGACATGGAAGCAACCTAGATGTCCATCAGCAGATGAATGGATAAGAAAGCTGTGGTGCATATACACAATGGAGTATTACTCAGCCATTAAAAAGAATACATTTGAATCAGTTCTAATGAGGTGGATGAAACTGAAGCTGATTACACAGAGTGAAGTAAGCCAGAAAAAAAACACCAACACAGAATACTAATGAATATATATGGAATTTAGAAAGATGGTAACAATAACTTTGTATACGAGACAGCAAAAGAGACACAGATGTATAGAACAGTCTTTTGGACTCTGTGGGAGAGGGAGAGGGTGGGATGATTTGGGAGAATGGCATTGAAACATGTATATATCATATAAGAAATGAATCACCAGTCTAGGTTTGATGCAGGATATAGGATGCTTGGGGCTGGTGCACTGGGATGACCCAGAGAGATGGTATGGGGAGGGAGGTGGGAGGGGGGTTCAATTGGGAACACGTGTACACCTGTGACAGATTCATGTTGATGTATGGCAAAACCATTACAGTATTGTAAAGTAAAATTTTAAAAATTTAAAAAAAATAATAAAACTACTAACATAATCTGTCAGATTATAGACTTTAAAGTGACTTGTGATCTATGCTGTTATTGTGTTTCGCTTATACTTTTCCTTAGATCCCGTGTTTGGAAGCGCTTAGCCTTGCTAGACTAGGCAAGCCTCACTGGAAAGTCACTAGGAGCACAAACGCAGCAAGGTGGAACTCCAGCTGCAGCAGATTCAAGAACCAGGCGGAGTTCTAGCTCCAGGAGCGTCTCTCAGGCTTGGGGTTGCTCTCTTTCCTGCCTGCCTCAGGGGCTGACGACCTGAAAGTGAGTCTTTGTCATGGCTATGCCTCCTATCTATATGGATAGAAGCAGTGCTGGTGACCATGAGGTTTTTGAGGACACAGATGGGGAATTGCAGAATCTGGTTAGGTTGGAAAATCAATAAGCTTCTTCCTTTGGTAGAGGTAGCTCTTAGTGGACCAGAGGAGGCTCTCTAGTGGCTTTTGTCTCAACTCCTTAGATATCCCTTTTGTGGAATCTTTGGAAATGAACTGGAAGGATTGGCCCTAGTAGCTTGAGAATAAAAATCACTTTTTCCTCACTGGCTTACCCTTTTGCTATTACACTGGTATGGCGACTTTCAGAGAAGAGACATCTTGGGTTTTTTGTTTATCTCTTTATGACTCACCATTTCTGCTGCAGTCAGGACTATACTCAGGAATGTGCACAGGCACATGTAACATGGTTGCTTTCCCCTAGTAGTCCTAGTTTTGGAGGCATTCCAAAAAGCTACTCTGTGCCACCCCAGGTGGCATCAGAGGAAAGGGGCAAATCAAACAAAGGTCTGTTGGCATGGAACTAAGTCAATTTGGGATGCCATCAAGTCTACCCCTGGTGCATCTCCACCACACCTTGGTGGTAGAACCAGGAGGGACGAATAAGGTGCCTGCGTTGGTAAGGGACAAACTAAGTCTGACCAGGGAAGAAAAGCTTTGCTGGAAAGTCTGTCTACATCCCCATCTAGAGCAAGGAGTGATGCTTCTGGTGGAAGGAAGCCATGGGCGTGTATGCCACTTTTTCTCTCTCTCACAGATGGGAGCTAACAGTTCCAGAACCACTCCTTTAAAATGTATATATATATATATATATATATATATATATATATATATTTTTTTTTTTTTTTTAATTGGGACAGGTTTGATCTCCAGAGCTTAAAAAGACATGCCTGGTCTTCTGTAATACTGAATTGCCACGGCATCCTTTGAAGGATGGGGAATGCTGGAAGACGGGGAATGTTGAAGGGTCTCTTAATTACTATACTGTTTTATAACTAGGCCAGTTCTGTAGAAAACAAGAGAAATGGGTGGAGATGCCATATGTGTTGCTCTTTGTCTCTCTGCGAGACATTCTAGACTCATGTCCTAAGGGTACGGATTTGAGTGTGAAGCCTTCTGCTCCCTCTTGTCCTCTTGCTTTGCCCCTGTATCTGGGGCTCCCAACTGAACAGGCTGAGAGTCAGGGCACTCTTCCAGGAGGGGTTGCCTGAGTCTCAGTAGAAATTCAAACAGTACCAGTTGCAGTCGAGACAGTCAAGAGAATCCAAAAAGTACATAGAAGCCTTTACAGGACTAACCTTACTTTATGACATTACTTGGAGAGATGTAATACATGTCTTGGGACAGATGCTAACTCTCGACTCAAGAGCTTGAGTTTTTGGGGAAGCTATTAGTTTTGGAGATGAATGGCTTAAATGTGAGACAGGGGGAAAGAGGCAGCACAAAATAGCCCTCCTCCCTACTGGGAGCCAAGAAGTTCCTATAACAGAGCCACTTTGTTGAATGTATGCTTGTAGGGCTCAAATGAGCACTGCTAAGACTTTATGCTAAGTTGGCTGACATAGAACAGGAAGAGAAGGAAACTCTTGGTAAATTCCTAGATAATTATGGGAGGCTCTCTACAAGTTTACTGATAGTGATCCTGAAAGTTCAGAGGGAGAAATGATCTTAAAAGATAGATTTCTCACTCAGCTGGCTCGAGGTATCTGCTGTTAAGTTACAAAAACAGGCATTTGGACCAAATTAGTCTTTAGAAAAACTGCTGCAGCTGGCTCAGAAAGTATACTATGGTAGAGAATGTGAGGAGGCAAATGGAGGAAAAAAATAACAAAAAGTGGCATCTAAAAGACTGAAGCCCAGTCTGTTCGATGTTTTGAAATTGCCTGAGGAAAAATGCTCAGAGGGACCCAAGTGAAAAGGGATGGACTTTTTATTACTGTGGCAAGGAGGGTCATCTCAAGCAGGATTTCTCTTAAGTTTTTAAGCTGCCCCTGGCTCCATATCCGGTCTGCAAGGACCACACTGGAGAAGAGACTGCCCTCCGAGGCACAAGCCCCAGGGGTTGGACTCTCAAGGCAATCGGGACTGAAGGTGCCTGGGGGTCCCCACACAAGTCCCTGTGCTAATAACACCTGAGGAACCCCAGGTATTAATATCTGTGGAGGACCAATCAATTTCTTTTGGACATTGGGGAAACTTTCTTTGTGCTCACTGCCATAATGGGGCTGTCTGGATGAGCCCAATGCTATTATTTCACTCATCCTTTAAGCTGAAACTGGGACCCTACTATTTTCTCATGAGTTTCTGATTGTGCTAGAGTTTCCCTCACCCCTTCTGGGGAGGGATATACTGAGCAAGGTCCAGGCCTCTGTTTTTATGAATATGGAACCTGTTCTTTTTAATTGAACAAGATGTAAATCCTAGAGTGTGGGTTGATGGAAAAACTGTGGGTCAAGCAGGAAATGCTGTTCCTGTCATTATCAGGCTCAATGACCCGCCCCCATTTTAACATCAAAAGCCAAGCCGTATCCACTAAAGCCCAAGGTTAATGAATGACAAAATCTTACTGTACTGATTTCTCATGATATAACTGAGATCTTAAACTCTAAAGTTCAGGCTGACAACGGCACCATCTTTAAAGCTGCTGTAACTCAAGAAGTATCAAAAGCTCTAGGAATAGAATATCACTTACACTGTTCCTGGAGACCCCAATCTTCAGGAAAAAGTTGAAAAGGCTAATGATATTGTTAAAAGACACCCATGTAAGCTAATTCAGGAAAAAAAGAGAGTAGGTTTAAAGTTTTACCCATAGTTTTAATGAGGGCTGAAAGTGCCCCTATGAAGAAGGGACTGTCTCTGTGACAGTCTGTTTTTGTGCACAGATATTGTCATAGATTCTGAAGTCTTAAAATTAACTATGTGACTCAGCTTTTAGCTTTTCAACAGATATTACTGGGACATTAACTCCTGATCCAGCCTTTCAATTAAACAAACTGCTGTTTGGGCCAGGAAATGAGATGGGCCTAAGAATCTAGGGGGGGTTGCTTCTGCTGACTCCAAAAGTCCAGAGTCTGCTGTTTGACCCTAAAGACAACACTTTCCTGTCCTGAACTCATTCCTATGCTGCATTCCACAATCGGTCTAATTGCTGAGTCTGTGGAGCACTCCCCACCTCATCAGTTGAAGACTCCCCATGGTGGGTTTTTCTCCTTCAAGGAAAGGACTTTCTTCAACTCTGTGATGACATCTAACAATCCTAAGATGGACTGATGTAACTATGGACATAATGTGACTTTTAATTTTGATTATGTTTTAACTTGGTTTAATGACTGTTTTGCCTTACATCTATAACTGTAAAATGGGGTTTGTTTCTAACAGTCTGAAAGCTTTTAAGTTACAAATGGTTGTCCAGGCTTCTGTGAGTGCCACAGCCTCCTCCAACTATTACCTGGGGCCCATGGATCAAAGATGGTCAATATGAGGGTTAGGAGAATATGTTGTCTCAACAGTTTAGGCACCATGCCCCTCAACAGCAGAAAGTAGTTATGGAATGAAAATGATGCTTCTTTCCCTTGGAACATAATTCTCCTAAAAGAAAAGTGTGTGGGGGTGGTGAGAGAGTCAATTCCTAGGCACGCTGATAAGAAATCCGGGGTCCCTGAGGAGGAGAAAGGGGTCTGGGGCTCTCAAGGAGGAGAAAAGGACAAACATCTTGTTTTTCTCTACATTCCTTAGTCTTAGCCACATAAAAGGTTTTATTTATTTTTTATTTTTATTTTTTACTTTAAGCCCAGAACTGGTGATTACACAACAAACAACTCAATATAAACTCTGTATGAGGGATTATATAATAACAATGTATATTCTGTACTGCTTGAGGACAGTTTCTCCTTCCTGAAAACCTTCTGACTAATCCTGATATCTTAGAATGTATATTATGGTAGTGGGTTTTTCTGTGCTAAAAACTTGGAGTTTCTCAGAGCCCCTCTAAAACACCACATTGGAGTTTCACTTTTATATTACATATATACACATACATATATAACGTATTATATATATTTATATATCTCCAACTGATTCTGCTTCTATGCAAAGCCTTGATTAATACACTATCTTTAAGGCCCACTTCAGCAATCAATGCAAAGAAATAGAGGAAAAGAACAGAATGGGAAAGACTAGAGATCTCTTCAAGAAAATCAGAGATAACAAAGGAACATTTCATGCAAAGATGGGCTTGATAAAGGACAGAAATGATATGGATCTAAAAGAAGCAGAAGATACTAAGAAGAGGTGGCAAGAATACATGGAAGAACTGTACAAAAAAATCTTCATGACCTGGATAATCGTGATGGTGTGATCACTCATCTAGAGCCAGACATCCTGGAAAGTGAAGTCAAGTGGGCCTTAGAAAGCATCACTACAAACAGAGTTAGTGGAGGTGATGGAATTCTAGTTGAGCTGTTTCAAATGTTGAAAGATGATGCTGTGAAAGTGCTGTACTCAATATGCCAGCAAATTTGGAAAACTCAGCAGTGGTCACAGGACTGGAAAAGGTCAGTTTTCATTCCAATCCCAAAGAAAGACAATGCCAAAGAATGTCAAACTACCGCACAATTGCACTCATCTCACACGTTAGTAAAGTAAGGCTCAAAATTCTCCAAGCCAGGCTTCAGCAATACGTGAACGTGAACTTCCAGATGTTCAAGCTGGTTTTCGAAAAGGCAGAGGAACCAGAGATCAACTTGCTAACATTCACCAGATCATGGAAAAAGCAAGGGAGTTCCAGGAAAACATCTATTTCTGCTTTATTGACTATGCCAAAGCCTTTGACTGTGTGGATCACAATCAACTGTGGAAAATTCTGAGAGAGATGGGAATACCAGACCACCTGACCTGCCTCTTGAGAAATCTGTATGCAGGTCAGGAAGCAACAGTTAGAACTGGACATGGAACAACAGACTGGTTCCAAATAGGAAAAGGAGTACATCAAGGCTGTATATTGTCTCCCTGCCTATTTAACTTCTATGCAGAATACATCATGAGAAATGCTGGACAGGAAGAAACACAAGCTGGAATCAAGATTGCTGGGAGAAATATCAATAACCTCAGATATGCAGATGACACCACCCTTATGGCAGAAAGTGAAGAGGAACTAAAGAGCCTCTTGATGAAAGTGAAAGAGGAGAGTGAAAACGTTGGCTTAAAGCTCAAAATTCAGAAAACAAAGATCATGGCACCCAGTCCCATCATGAGAAATAGATGGGGAAACAGTGGAAACAGTGTCAGACTTTATTTTTCTGGGCTCCAAAATTACTGCAGATGGTGACTGCAGCCATGAAATTAAAAGACGCTTACTCCTTGGAAGGAAACTTATGACCAACCTAGATAGCATATTCAAAAGCAGAGATATTACTTTGCCGACTAAGGTCCATCTAGTCAAGGCTATGGTTTTTCCTGTGGTCATGTATGGATGTGAGAGTTGGACTGTGAAGAAGGCTGAGCGCCAAAGAATCGATGCTTTTGAACTGTGGTGTTGGAGAAGACTCTTGAGAGTCCCTTGGACTGCAAGGAGATCCAACTAGTCCATTCTGAAGGAGATCAACCTTGAGATTTCTTTGGAGGAATGATGCTAAAGCTGAAGCTCCAGTACTTTGGCCACCTCATGCGAAGAGTTGACTCATTGGAAAAGACCCTGATGCTGAGAGGGATTGGGGGCAGGAGGAGAAGGGGACGACAGGATGAGATGGCTGGATGGTGTCACTGACTCCATGGGCGTGGATCTGGGTCAACTCCAGGAGTTGGTGATGGACAGGGAGGCCTGGCGTGCTGCGATTCATGGGGTCACAGAGTCGGACATGACTGAGAGACTGAACTGAACTGAAGACCCACTTCATTCATGAAGCATCTCTAGGTACATGTTTCACATGGCTCTCTTCTGACTTTTACTTCCTTTCCCTTTTTCTGGCCCTTAACTATCTGTTCTCTCTCTTTTTTAATTGTTCTCTAATTATAAGTACAAGAAAAATGACAAATATTTAGCCCAGTATCTGGCATATAATAAGTGCTTAATAAGTGAATATCTGAATCAACTGCCTCAAATATAGTAGGTATTTACTCTCTCAATATCAAGAACTGTTCAGTTCCTTCAGCAGGTATTCAGTTGGCTACAGCAGACAAGAACCTGACCCGGTTTGCACAATTGTACCAGTTACTTGGAACAAGTCATATGTTTGTGCCCTCTCAGACAAATACTCTGTTTTCCTTTATACCAGAATTGGATTGCAGGGTGGATTTTTCCCTCTACCATTCCCATCGGATTTGCTGCTGCTGCTGCTAAGTCGCTTCAGTCGTGACCGACTCTGTGCGACCCCATAGACGGCAGCCCACCAGGCTCTGCCGTCCCTGGGATTCTCCAGGCAAGAACACTGGAGTGGGCTGCCATTTCCTTCTCCAGTGCATGAAAGGGAAAAGGGAAAGTGAAGTCGCTCAGTCGTATCCGACTCTTTTCGCGACCCCATGGACTGCAGCCCACCAGGCTCCTCTGTCCATGGGATTCTCCAGGCAAGAGTACTGGAGTGGGGTGCCATTGCCTTCTCCCCCATCGGATTTAGGAGGGTCTTATTTCAGCAAATAGATGAATTGTACACTTTCAAAGAAGCCTGAGGCCCCCAGCAGTAGCCATTTTTATTCCAAAGTATTTTTCTTCTTTTGATGATCATAGGATTAACAGAACATATAGAAAAGATTATTTTTATTAAAATCCCATTGTGTTTCTGATGAGACTACCACATAGTTTGAGAAATGGCAATGGAAACTATGAAATACTGGCTCTGTAGGACAGTCTTTTTACTGAAAAGACATTGTGGGAATTTGACAACCGTGGCAGCTCAGTGACAGCTGCTGGTTTCCCCCAAATGGGAGTGAATAAGAGCAGGAAGACAGCCATCCTGACAAGCTACATTTGTCATCTTTTTACTACTACTACTCTTAGTTTATTTTATGCTTGCAAAATTTTCTACTCTAAAAAAGGACTGCCAAATATTTATTTCATGTATAAGATACAAATGAAAACATACTGATAAGATAACTAAAGATACATCTTAAATGTTGAAGGATAAAGTAAACAATGATTTTACAGCACAGTGAGGGTGCGGGGGGTGGCCAAGAGGGCACAGGGAAGCTGCATGTGAGCTGAGATGAGTCAGAAGTCACTCCAGTGGCCGTGTTGCTGTGGTAACTCTGTATTTGCCCTCTAATGCATTGACTGTAATGCAGAAAGCTAAAGCCTTCTCCCTCTGCTTTCTGCCCAAGGTGAACTAGGGCAGCCAAGGCCATCTGACACAGGAGGCTCTGAGTCTGAGAACTTGGGGCAGGTGGGCAGTGGTGGTGGAATGGCAGAGCCATGTTACTGTGCTCCCAGGCTGAAGTTGAAGAGGCCTTCAATCCCTCAAAAGCTATCTAGCTCTCTGTTGGGAGTAACCATCTGAGATATGGGGCCTTTAGACGTGCAATACACTTGTGGAGTCTCTGGAATATTCACAGAGAACATCCCTCTACAAAACCCCTTCTTCCCATTGATAGCTTATAGTGAACAGTGTCTGATTTGTGATCTCTGAAGAAGATTTAACTTCAGGACCAGGGACCAGGCTTGATCACTCAAAAGCTTTGTATAGCAGAGTCTTATTAAAGTATAAAAAGGGACAAAAACATCAATTATTTGTTGCTCAGCTTTCTTTATAGTCACAGTCTCACATCCGTACATGACAGTTGGATGGCATAAATGACTCAATGGACATAAGTTTGAGTGAACTCTGGGAGCTGGTGATGGACAGAGAGGCCTGGCATGCTGCAGTCCTTGGTGTCGTAAAGAGTCAGACACAACTGAGCAAATGAACTGAACTGAACTCTTTCTTCAGTCTTTCCCAGCATCAGGGTCTTTTCAAATGAGTCAACTCTTCACTTCAGGTGGCCAAAGTATTAGAGTTTTAGCACCAGTCCTTTCAATGAATATTCAGGAATGATTTTCTTTAGGAAGGACTGGTTGGATTTCCTGCAGTCCAAGGGACTCTCAAGAGTTTTCTTCAACACCACAGTTCAAAAGCATCAATTCTTTGGTGCTCAGCTTTCTTTATAGTCAAACTCTCATATCCATACATGACTACTGAAAAAAACCATAGCCTTGACTAGATGGACCTTCATTGGCAAAGTAATGTCTCTGTTTTTTAATATGCTGTCTAGGTTGGTCACAACTTTTTTTCCAAAGTGTAAAAGTCTCTTTATATCTTGGCTGCAGTCACCATCAGCAGTGATTTTGGAGACCAAAAAAATAAAGTCTGACACTGTTCCATTGTTTCTCTATTTATCTGCCATGAAGTGATGGGACCAGATGCCATGATCTTCGTTTTCTGAATGTTGAGCTTTAAGCCAACTTTTTCACTCTCCACTTTTACTTTCATCAAAAGGCTCTTTAGTTCTTCTTCACTTTCTGTCATAAGGGTGGTGCCATCTGCATATCTGAGGTTATTGATATTTCTTCCACAATCTTGATTCCAGCTTGTGATTCATCCAACCCAGCATTTCTCATGATGTACTCTGCATATAAGTTAAATAAGCAAGGTGACAATATACAGCCTTGACATACTCTTTTTCCTATTTGGAACCAGTCCATTGTTTCATGTCGAGTTCTACTGTTGCTTCCTGACCTGCATACAGATTTCTCAAGAAGTGGGTCATGTCATCCGGTATTCCCATCACTTTAAGAATTTTCCATTGTTTGTGGTGATCCACACAAAGGCCTTGGCATAGTCAATAAAGCAGAAATAGATGTTTTTCTGTAACTCTTTTGCTTTTTCAATGATCCAGTGGATGTTGGCAATTTGATCTCTGGTTCCTCTGCCTTTTCTAAAACCAGCTTGAACATCTGGAAGTTCATGGTTCACAGATTGTTGAAGCCTAGCTTGAAGCATTTTGAACATTACTTTGCTAGTGTGTGAGATGAGTACAATTGTGTGGTAGTTTGAGCATTCTTTGGCATTGCCTTTCTTTGGGATTGGAATGATAACTGACTTTTTCCAGTCCTGTGGCCACTGCTGAGTTTTCCAAATTTGCTGGCATATTGAGTGCGGCACTTTCACAGCATCATCTTTTAAGGATATGAAATAGCTCAACTGGAATTCTATCACCTTCACTAGCTTTGTTCGTAGTGATGCTTCCTAAGGCCCACTTGACTTCACATTCGAGGATGTCTGGCTCTAGGTCAGTGATCATATCATCGTGATTATTTGGGTGATAAAGATCTTTTTCGTATAGTTCTTCTGTGTATTGTGGCCACCTCTTCTTAATATCTTCTGCTTCTGTTAAGTCCATACAATTTCTGTCCTTTACTGAACCCATCTTTGCATGAAGTTTTCCCTTGGCATCTCTAATTTTCTTGAAGAGATCTCTAGTCTTTCCCATTCTATTGTTTTCCTCTATTTCTTTGCACTGATCATTGAGGAAGGCTTTCTTATCTCTCCTTGCTATTCTTTGGAACTCTGCATTCAAATGGGTCTGTCTTTCATTTTCCCCTTTGCTTTTCACTTCTCTTCTTTTCACAGCTATTTGTAAGGCCTCCTCAGACAGCCATTTTGCCTTTTTGCACTTCTTTTTCTCGGAGATTACCTACTCCCTGTCTCCTGTGCAATGTCACAAACCTCCACCCATAGTTCACAGGCACTCTGTCTATCAGATCTAGTCCTTTAAATCTATTTCTCACTTCCGCTGTATAATCATTAGGGATTTCATTTAGGTCATACCTGAATGGTCTAGTGGTTTTCTATACTTTCTTCAATTTCAGTCTTAATTTGGCAATAAGGAGTTCATGATCTGAGCCACAGTCAGCTCCTGGTCTTGTTTTTGTTGACTGTATAGAGCTTATCCATCTTTGGCTGCAAAGAATATAATCAATCTGATTGTGGTGTTGGCCATCTAGTGATGTCCAGAGTCTTCTCTTGTGTTGTTGGAAGAGAATATTTGCTATGATCAGTGCTTTCTCTTGGCAGAACTTTATTAGCCTTTGCCCTGCTTCATTCTGTACTCCAAGGCCAACACAATAATATAAAGTAATTATTTTTCAATTAAAAATAAATAAAATATATAGAAGAGTGTGTTCAAAGCAGCAATAATAGAAAAGTTGTATGGGACACTTGGAAACAGACAAAAAACACACCTCAGAACATCAGATTACTCCCTCCCTCGTAATCATGTCCCATGGTGATCTCTCCAGGAAGGAAGAGATGCAAGCTGACCCTGAGATGGAAAAGGTACACATTATTTTGGAACTGTAGCTGAGACTAGCAGGCATTTCAAGATCAAGAACCTATTTTAGCTTAAACGCAGGCCTTATAATTTGTTCCAGATACAAAATTGCCTTGTTTTGCTTTAAAATTTTAGCTACCAGTAACTACTTTATAAATTGAGAGGGATAAATTTGAAGGCACATTTGAAAATATTACTTATTAAAGCTGAGGTTTTTTTGCCTGCTGTAAATCCTCTTTCTATTTAAATGGAAGCAAAAGCAGGAAAAATTGCTTTTGTGATACTCTTCTTATTTGTGTTTCTATGGAAACAAATTCTTAATTAGGAAATGGAAAGCTAAAAAAAAAAAAAAACCCTTATAAGCAGGCAGAGCATAGCTGAGGGTGTTTTGTTGGCCAGATTTCATCCAATCCAAGGTAACATAATGTTAAAGTTCCCAGACTTACAGAAATGGGTCCTTATATTCCCAGTCTACCCAGTCTACCTATTTGATCTCTTATATTTTCCTGACTACACCCTAACCAAAGTCTGGCAATCACAAGAACCCTGCAGCCTTGCCTAACAGACCCTTACTACTTGGTACAACAGGTTTCATTGGATCTTGTTTTTTAATATTTCTGTTAATTAATTCCCAAAACATGATGCTTGCCCTAAGGTATATGTTTAAGAGTAAAGGAAACTTTTGGGAAATAAGTGAAAGAATGCAGACTAAAAAGAAAAAATAAAATGAGAACCCAAATTTCAAAAAGTAAACAATAATTTGGTATCTTTTTTGCTTTTACACTACAACCATTTCTTAATAGCTCACATTTGAATTAAAGGTGTCAAATCTATACTGTCCCTATTTTGTGAAGAAGTGCCATACAAAACGTATTAAAAACTTCCATTATACAAACCATGATTTTGGCACACAATTACAATTAATTACACAATTATTATTTTCAAAACCTCAGTGCTATGGAAAGTGCTGATATATATATTTGCAGAACAAGACTAGAAAAATCTTAGTTTAAAATAAGTCCATGTAATTGTATAAAATGTTGAAAACAATTCAACCAAAACAGAATAGCTTATATCAAAATCTATTATAAAACTTGAGACAACAATGTTGATGTCATTCTCTTAGTTGGTTCGCATGAAAGATATGTGGTGTATTATATATAAACTCATTACCTCTAAACTTCTGGATCAGCATAAGAATGAATTTGTATGCTAGTATACCCTGCCTAGGCTTCTCTGATAGCTCAGTTGGTAAACAAGCTGCCTGGAATGCAAGAGACCCCAGTTCAATTCCTGGGTCAGGAAGATCCGCTGTAGAAGGGATAGGCTACCCACTCCAGTATTCTTGGGCTTCCCTTGTAGCTCAGCTGGTAAAGAATCAGACTGCAATGCAGGAGACCTGGGTTTTGATCCCTGGGGGAAAGTCTACCCACTCCAGTATTCTGGTCTATACAGTCATGGGGTCACAAAGAGTGAGACTGAATGACTTTCACATTTCATACGCTGCCTAAAATCTCCCTGGTTTCTTTAGTTCTAAACACCCTATTATTACTATCTGCATACCAGAAATCTAAAGGCTAGCAATTAGGAGAAATTTGCCTCAAAGAAGTTAGAATTTCTTTTAAAGTGTAGTGTAACTATAAAGCAATAATATTACAGTATTGCTCAGGAAAATAATCAAGGGAGAGGAAAGAAAAAAACAAAGAATGAAAGGAAGGAAGAAGGAAGGCAAGAGGGGAAGAGGAGGGGAAGAGAGGAAAAGAGAAAGAGAAGAGAGAAGGAAAGTATAAGAAAGAGAAGAAAGGCATTAAATAAGCTTAGAGAGGGAAATAAAGATAGGAAGGAAGGAAGAGATTTGGATACCACTGAGTCAATAATTGTTTTGAGATGGAGAAAAAGATAAATATAACCAAAAGCAAACACTAATCAATTCTCCCTTCATGCATCAAGCATAGAAATAGTGTTGTTTAACATTACTAAAGAGCCAGATGCAAATAAGTGAGAAGAGACACATAAGAAGAGACAGAGAGAAAGAGAGATAATAGAGATCCCAATAATATATCAGTGTCTCTGCAACATACCCTGGTCACTTGTGTTTCTGCTGATGGGAAACAAATGGCATATATACCAGGCCTGTTGCAATAAGGTCTCTTTGGATGCTGGACATACTCATAAAGAATGAGATGAGTGCAATGGGTAAAAAATAAGAGGAGAAAAGCCAATATAGTTGCACAATAAATGCCATAAAAACATAACCATATTAGCATTTAGACTATTTATCTGGTTGTATATTTCAAATCATCTATTAAAACAAAATAAAACAATGATAGTCATTCATTTTGTGTCTCAGCTGTTGGGGGATAAGAATACTCACAGAGTAAAAGATATTAACTTGAAAGGCTCTTTTGAAATTCATTATACAGCTTTTCTGAAGGGACAACACTTCCTTCAATTCAGTTCAGTCACTCAGTCCTGTCCACTCTTTGTGACCCCATGGACTACAGCACATCAGGCCTCCCTGTCCATTGCCAACTCCTGGAGTTTACTCAAACTCATGTCCACTGAGTTGGTGATGCCATAAAATTAAATTAAATATTTTTTAAAGCCTTATAAAACATTTTTTTAAAAAAACTCAATGGTTTGATCAACAGATTATGTTTAAACCAGACTGAAGACTTAATTGATCTGACATGACAAATGGGGTGAGGGAAGACATCAATAAGATCAGAACAAAGGAGATCAGCCCTGAGATTTCTTTGGAAGGAATTATGCTAAAGCTGAAACTCCAGTACTTTGGCCACCTCATGCGAAGAGTTGATTCTGATGCTGGGAGGGATTAGAGGCAGGAGGAGAAGGGGACGACAGAGGATGACATGGTTGGATGGCATCACAGACTCAATGGACGTCTGAGTGAACTCTGGGAGTTGGTCATGGACAGGGAGGCCTGGCGTGCTGCGATTCATGGGATCACAAAGAGTCAGACACTACTGAGTGACTGAACTGAACTGAACTGAACATAGACACAAGGAAATAGCATTGGTTTTTTGCAAACATGACTGTAATAAATGTAAGATATGACACATATAGACACCATTTAAAACAAAGTATAAAACAAAACACTCACTAGCAGAGCTTTGAGTTTTGCTTTCCTTGTATCAACCCCAGCACCTGCTGCCTGTCCTCAGACTCTTCACTGAAGGGTGCTGTTATGGAACTCAAGGCAGTCCAAACAGGCAAGGGTTGGTTAAATTCCAGAAGAACAGGAATCAGTGGAGGAATATCATTTTGAATTTTGTATGATTGCTGTTGACAGTGCTTGGAGTGGTATCCAAGTGAGAGTTGGACTATAAAGAAAGCTGAGCACCAAAGAATTGATGCTTTTGAACTGTGGTGTTGGAGAAGACTCTTGAGATTCCCTTGGACTGCAAGGAGATCCAACCAGTCCATTCTAAAGGAAATCAGTCCTGAATATTCACTGGAAGGACTGATGCTGAAGCTGAACTCCAATACTTTGGCCACTTGGAGCAAAGAGCTGACTCATTTGAAAAGGTGCCAATGCTGGGAAAGACTGAAGACAGGAGGAAGAAAGGGACAACAGAGGATGAAATGGTTGGTATGACTACTGGAAAAACCATAGCTTTGACTAGATGGACCTTTGTCAGCAAAGTAATGTCTCTAGTTTTTTAATACTTCCTTAATCTTTCTTATTATTTGCATTACATTTCTTCATGTAAGAAAGATGATATAGTCATTACAAATTGCTGACCAGATGTGCCAGGTAAATAAATGACTTGCTGCCAAAAAATAAAAACAAACACCTGAACTTTGCAAGAGTAATAGATCACTGAAAGCTATCCAGAAAATCACATTGTAGGAAGCCAGGGAGTACTTTCCACTTGGAGACGTATAATAGAACTGATGTAATACAAAGAATGCTCAAACTACTGCACAGTTGCACTCATCTCACATGCTAGTAAAGTGATGCTCAAAATTCTCCAAGCCAGGCTTCAGCAATATGTGAACCGTGAACTTCCAGATGTTCAAGCTGGTTTTAGAAAAGGCAGAGGAACCAGAGATCAAATTACCAACATCCACTGGATCATCGAAAAAGCAAGAGAGTTCCAGAAAAACATCTATTTCTGCTTTATTGACTAAGCCAAAGCCTTTGACTGTGGATCACAATAAACTGTGGAAATTTCTCAAAGAGATGGGAATACCAGATCACCTGACCTGCCTCTTGAGAAATCTGTATGCGGGTCAGGAAGCAACAGTTAGAAATGGACATGGAACAACAGACTGGTTCCAAATAGGAAAAGGAGTAAGTCAAGGCTGTGTATTGTCACCCTTCTTATTTAACTTCTACGCAGAGTACATCATGAGAAACGCTGGACTGGAAGAAGCACAAGCTGGAATCAAGACTGCTGGGAGAAATATCAATCACCTCAGATATGCAGATGACACCACCCTTATGGCAGAAAGTAAGGAAGAACTAAAAAGCCTCTTAATGAAAGTAAAAGTGGAGGTGAAAAGGTTGGCTTAAAGCTCAACATTCAGAAAATGAAGATCATGGCATCTGGTCCCGTCACTTCATGGAAAATAGATGAGGAAACAGTGGAAACATTGTCAGACTTTATTTTGGGGGGCTCCAAAATCACTGCAGATGGCGACTGCAGCCATGAAATTAAAAGACAGTTACTCTTTGGAAGAAAAGTTATGACCAACCTAGATAGCCTATTGAAAAGCAGAGACATTACTTTGCCAACAACGGCCCATCTAGTCAAGGCTATGGTTTTTCCAGTGGTCATGTATGGATGTGAAAATTGGACTGTGAAGAAAGCTGAACACAGAAGAATTGATGCTTTTGAACTGTGGTGTTAGAGAAAACTCTTGAGAGTCCCTTCGACTGCATGGAGATCCAACCAGTCCATCCTAAAGGAGATCAGTCCTGAGTGTTCAGTGGAAGGGCTGATGCTGAAGCTGAAACTCCAGTACTTTGGCCACTTCATGCGAAGAGCTGACTCATTGGAAAAGACCCTGATGCTGGGAGGGATTGGTGGCAGGAGGAGAAGGGGACACCAGCGGATGAGATGGCTGGATGGCATTACCGACTCGATGGACATGAGTTCGTGTAAACTCCAGGAGTTGGTGATGGACAGGGATACCTGGCATGCTGTGATTCATGGGGTCGCAAAGAGTCGGACATGACTGAGCGACTGAACTGAACTGAAGGTTAAAAAAAAAATGTATTTTCTTCTGTTTCCCCTCTCCTTTCAAAAGTTTCACATTTTAGGAGAGAAAAACCAACTTCCTGCCCAACCAAATCCTTCCCGTTTCACTGGGCCAGCTGGCCTCCCCTTCCAGTGTCTTTTCAGTGAGTCCCCACATCCTCATCAGCCTGTCACCCTCCATTCCAGCAGGGCTTACTGACTACCTCTCCCCACTGGCACTTGTTCAGAGCAATAATTTCTTCTGTGACCAGCTTTATTGAGGAGTCTTACCACATTGGGGGATAGACACGAAGATTATTTTTTTCAAAGAGTAACTTGCTCTGCTCACCTCCCAGCCTCCCACACATAGCAGACCCTATTGTGATGTCCCAATTTGCTTCCTTAAATTTGTCACTTTCTTTTTTTTTTTCTTTTGTTTTCTTTAATGTCATGCTGAAGCTATGTTGGAGTACAGTCAATTTGCAGTTTTATGCTTGCCGCCAGTGTACAACTGATTCAGTTATGACATATACATACAGCGTGTCTGTTCTCTTTTGCATTCTTTTACCACAGAGGTTATTGTGGAAGGTCATGCAAAGTTCCACTTGCTGAACATCAGGCCCGTTTTGAGCATCTCTTAGACATGTCACTTTCTTTTTTGTACTGACTATTGTCTTTTACTTACTAAGACTTAGTCCTGATCATTTTTAAACTTAATCTCATACATGAATTAATCTGTCTCCGAAATCCCCTCCTCCTTCACCTTACCCATGAATGACTAAATTGGAGTGGACCCGAGAGGTGTGGAAATACTTGCTCTCATGAAAGAGCCCCTTTCTTTCTCACAAAGATTCCCCTGGTGTTGGGGAAAGGTGTGGGAAAAGCCATTGTCTTTCATGGCAGTTGACTCCTTTGGACTGACTATCTTTTTCTTCATGAGTCATAAATGTTAATGGTGGTGGCTTTTGTTCTGTTGATAATCACACTGATAATCACACTGGATTATTGCTTCCAAGTCCACATGGGTGAGTGCAAGCCCAGAAGACCTTGCTGAGATGCCACTGATTCCTACAAAAACTACTCTTAGAGGTCACTTGCATGGTTCAGCTACATTTTCAAGCTGGTCGAACCAGCCTCCTTATTCCTCTAGCATTTGCCACTTCTCTGCACTGTGTTGGTCTCAGTGAACCTACATCTTGGTCCCATTCATTTCTTAGTACCCTAATTCTCAGGCTGTGGAAGCAGCTCCACAGTCTTCACTATTTGTGAAATTCAAGAGGGTAATCTCTGCCTGACCACACTGCTCTTTCTGCAGTTCTGGGAGACCATGAACAAGTCAAGAAGACTAAGAGCTAATTTTTCCTAAGTATTTTATGCTTTTTGTTGCAATGATAAATGGGATTGTTCCCTTAATTTCTCTTTCTGATTTTTCATTGTTAGTGCATAAGACTGTGAGGGATTTCTGTGTATTAATTTCATATCCTACAACTTTACTATATTCATTGATTAGCCCTAGTAATTACTATATTCATTGATTAGCCCTAATAAAATCTTTAGAGTTTTCATGTAGAGAATCATGTCATCTGCAAACAAACAAGAGACCTAACTCAAACCGAGGGACCATAAAGACTAAAAGTGAGGGCCTGGATAGAGATATTTCATGCAAACGGAGACCAAAAGAAAGCAGGAATAGCAATACTCATATGAGATAAAATAGACTTAAAAATAAAGACTCTTATGAGAGACAAAGAAGACACTGCATAATGATCAAGGGATCAATCCAAGAAAAAGGCATAACAACTATTAATATATTTGCATCCAACATAGGAGCACCTCAATACATAAAGCAAATGCTAACAACTATTAAAGAGAAAATAGAAGTAACATAATAATAGTGGGAGAATTTAATACCTCACTTATACCAATGGACAGATTATTCAGACAAGAAATAAACAAAGAAATGCAAACTTTAAATAATACATTGCATCAGTTGGACTTAATTGATGTCTGTAGTCACTTTTCTCTCAGGCACACATGGAACATTCTCCAGGATAGATCACATCCTGGGCCTGAAATCTAGCCTTGGTAAATTTTAAAATATTGAAATTATTTAAATCATCTTTTCTGATCACAATGCTATATAATCTTGCCAGTTACAAGAAAAAAAATTATGAAAAACACAAACACATGGAGGCTAAGCAACATGCTTCTGAATAACCAACAGAGAATTGGACAAGACTGAGCGACTGAGCTGAACTGAACATTGAATGAATCAAAAAGGATATCAAAATATCCGTTCCATTCAGTCGCTCAGTCGTGTCTGACTCTTTGCGACCCCATGAATTGCAGCACGCCAGGCCTCCCTGTCCATCACCAACTCCGGAGTTCACTCAGACTCATGTCCATTGAGTCCATGATGCCATTCAGCCATCTCATCCTCTGTCGTCCCCTTCTCCTCCTGCCCCCATCCCTCCCAGCATCAGGGTCTTTTCCAATGAGTCAACTCTTCGCATGAGGTGGACAAAGTACTGGAGCTTCAGCTTTAGCATCATTCCTTCCAAAGAAATCCCAGGGTTGATCTCCTTCAGAAAGGACTGGTTGGATCTCCTTGCAGTCCAAGGGATTCTCAAGAGTCTTCTCCAACACCACAGTTCAAAAGCATCAATTCTTCAGCGCTCAGCCTTCTTCACAGTCCAACTCTCACATCCATACATGACCACAGGAAAAACCATAGCCTTGACTAGACGGACCTTAGTCGGCAAAGTAATGTCTCTGCTTTTGAATATACTGTCTAGGTTGGTCATAACTTTTCTTCCAAGGAGTAAGCGCCTTTTAATTTCATGGCTGCAGTCACCATCTGCAGTGATTTTGGAGCCCAGAAAAATAAAGTCTGACACTGTTTCTACTGTTTCCCCATCTATTTCCCATGAAGTGATGGGACCAGATGCCATGATCTTTGTTTTCTGAATGTTGAGCTTTAAGCCAACTTTTTCACTCTCCTCTTTCAATTTCATCAAGAGGCTTTTTAGCTCCTCTTTACTTTCTGCCATAAGAGTGGTGTCATCTGCATATCTGAGGTGATTGATATTTCTCCCGGCAGTCTTGATTCCAGCTTGTGTTTCCTCCAGTCCAGTGTTTCTCATGATGTACTCTGCATAGAAGTTAAATAAGAAGGGTGACAATACACAGCCTTGACTTACTCCTTTTCCTATTTGGAACCAGTCTGTTGTTCCATGTCCAGTTCTAACTGTTGCTTCCTGACCTGCATACAGTTTCTCAAGAGGCAGGTCAGGTGGTCTGGTATTCCCATCTCTTTCAGAATTTTCCACAGTTTATTGTGATCCACAGTCAAAGGCTTTGGCGTAGTCAATAAAGCAGAAATAGATGTTTTTCTGGAACTCTTTGCTTTTTCCATAATCCAGTGGATGTTGGCAATTTGATCTCTGGTTCCTCTGGCTTTTCTAAAACCAGCTTGAACATGAGGGAGTTCACAGTTCACGTATTGCTGAAATCTGGCTTGGAGAATTTTGAGCATTACTTTACTAGCATGTGAGATGTTCAGTTCAGTTCAGTCGTGCAGTCATGTCCGACTCTTTGCGACCCCATGAATCGCAGTACGCCAGGCCTCCCTGTCCATCACCAACTCCCGAGTGCAATCAAAATATACCTAGATGCAAATAACAGTGAAAACATGGCAACCCAAAACCTATGCTGCTGCTGCTAAGTGGCTTCAGTTGTGTTCGACTTTGTGCGACCCCATAGATGGAAGCCCACCAGGCTCCCCCATCTCTGGGATTCTCCAGGCAAGAACACTGGAGTGGGTTGCCATTGCCTTCTCCACTGCATGAAAGTGAAAAGTGAAAGTGAAGTCTTAGTTGTGTCCGACTCTTTGCGACCCCATGGACTGCAGCCTACCAGGCTCCTCCATCCATGGGATTTTCCAGGCAAGAGTACTGGAGTGGGGTGCCATTGCCCCAAACCTATGGGATGCTGTAAAAGCAGGGCTAAGAGGGAAGTTCATAGCAATACAAAGCCTACCTCAAGAAACAAGAAAGACATCAAATAAAGAGCCTAAACTTAAACCTAAAGCAACTAGAAAAAGAAGAACAAAAAAGCTCCTAAGTTAGAAGGAAAGAAACCATAAATATCAGAGCAGAAATAAATGAAAAAGAGACTAGAGCAAAGATCAATAAAACTAAAAGCTGGTTCTTTGAGAAGATAAAAAAAAATTGACAAACTGTTAGAATCACCAAGGGAAAAAAAAAGAAGACTCAAATCAGTAAGATTTGAAATGAAAAAAGAGAAGTGAAAACAGACAACACAGAAATACAAAGGATCATAAAAAGACTACTATGAGCAACTATATGCCAATAAAATGGACAACTTAGAAGAAATGGGCAAACATTTAGAAAAGTATACCCTTCCAAAATGACCAGGAAGAAATAGAAAATATGAACAGACTAATCACAAGCAAACAAACCAAAACTGTAATCAAAAATCTTCCAACAAATAAAAGCCCAGGATCAGATTGTTTCACAGGTTAATTCTACCAAAAATTTAGAGAAGAGCTAAAACATATCCTGCTCAAATTCTTCCAGAAAATTGCAGAGGGAGGAAAACTCCCAAACTCATTCTACAAGAACACCATCACCCTGATACCAAAACCATCCAAAGATGGCATACAAAAAAAGAGAAAATTACAGGCTAATACCACTGATGGACATAGATGCAAAATCTTCAACAAAATTCTAGTAAATAGAATCCAAGAACACATTAAAAAGATCATATATCATGATCAAATGGGCTTTATTCCAGGGATGCAAAAATTCTTCAATATATGCAAATCAATCAATATGATAAACTATATTAACAAATTTAAAGATTAAAAACCATATGATCATTTCAATAGATGCAGAAAAAGCCTTTGGCAAAATTCAACACCCATTTATAATAAAAACTCTCCAGAAAGTAGGCACAGAAGGAACATACCATAACATAATAATGGCCTTACACAACAAACCCACAGCAAAAGTTATTCTCAACTGCAAAAAACAGAAAGCATTTCCTCTAAAACCAGGAACAAGTGTGCTCACTGTCATCAATATTATTCAACATAGTTTTGGGAGCTCTAGCCACAACAATCAGAGAAGAAAAAGAAATAATAGGAATACAAATTGAAAAAGAAATAAAACCCTCACTGTTTGCATATGGGATTCTATGTATACTATTTAATTGAATCAATTTCAAGCAAATTCCTGTTAGGAACAATGGAAATACAACTACATTTCCCTGAGGTGAGAATTTCTCTCTTACAAGATACAAACACACTTTACAAATATATTTTAATTCAAGTTCCTAATTTTCCCTAACTTCCTAGTGTTTCTGACTGTGAAATCATATGATTTCTAACAGAAATAGCAACAGAAATGACCTGCACTCAAGGTACTACTAGAGAAGATAACCCCAAATTCAGTCACTGAATATTTCTCAAAAGCTTAGTTGGGAGAAATAATATTTATGGGGAGTTTCCTATTTGTATAGGACTTCGCTGGTGGCTCAGATGGCAAAGCGTCTGCCTGCAATGCGGGAGACCTGGGTTCAATTCCTGGGTCAGAAAGATCCCCTGGAGAAGGAAATGGCAATCCACTCCAGCACTCTTGCCTGGAAAATCCCATGGATCGGGGAGCCTGATAGGCTACAGTCTATGGGGTTGCAAAGAATTGGACATGACTGAGCGACTTCACTTCACTTCCTATTTATATAATAGAGTGCAATCCATTCCTTATTAATTCTATTTTCCTCAAAAGGTAAGATCTTATTGTCTTGTATTACATTATGCCATATTTTTATATGAATAAATAACTTTATTTTGTTTGCCTAATAAAATAAAAGCTCCTACCCAGGTTACCTGACAAATTCTAGAGGGGTTTACACAGTCCACTAAAACTACTCTTGTTCTGAGCCTGAATTACCAAACTTTCATAAAAACAAACAGAAGCCCATTCATGGGAATTAAAAAAATTCAAAAGTGCCCATACCCAACAACATCATCACTCAGTTTTGTATGTATCACAGTGAACTAAGTAAACACAAAAGAATTTCTTTAAATCTTTTTTTTAAATTTGTAAATAGGAGAATTGAAATCTCATTCTGTGAAGCATTATGTGTCAACTTATTTCCCATTACTCAGCTGTTTGTCTCCTGTGCTAGAAAGATGGGACGGTAGCAAACAGTTATAATAAGAAATCGATCCTCTTCTAATATTATCTAGGAAATGTTTTATGTTGCGAAAAAACAATTGAAAAGAGCATCTATAGGAGTATTCAAAATACTTCATTTTAAGAGCTGACTGGTTTTAAAAGAAATGTTCACTTGTTCATTGTATACAGAAATATTTAATGACACTTGCAGTACGCCAAACACCATGACACCCAATTCCCACAAAGACTTTTGCTTTCAATGGATCTCATGCCTTCTAATATACTGCTTTCTACTTTGTTTTTGTATTGTAGCCTTTCATCCTGTTGACTCATTTTTAATTTAAAAGCTTGCTTCTTACTTTCTGTCACTTTTAACTTGACAGATTTTATTTACCTGGACTCCAAAGTCACGGTGGATGATGACTGCAGTCATGAAATTAAAAGACTCTTGCTCCTTGGAAGAAAAGCTGTGACAAAACTCGACAGCATTTTAAAAAGTGGAGACATCACTTTGCCAACAAAGGTCTATGTAGTCGAAGCTTTGGTTTTTCCAGTAGTTATGTACAGATGTGAGAGTTGGACAATAAAGAAGGCTGAGCACTGAAGAATTGATGCTTTCAAATTGTGGTGCTAGAGAAGACCCTTGAGAAGATCAAACCAGTCAATCCTAAAGGAACAACCCTGAATATTCATTGGAAGTACTGATATTGAAGCTGAGGTTCCAGTTCTTTATCTGATGTGAAGAGCCAACTCATTGGAAAAGACCCTGATGCTGGGAAAGATTGAGGACAGGAGGAGAAGGGGTGAGATGGTTGGATGGCATCATCAACTAAATGAACATGAATCTGAGCCAACTCCAGGAAACAGCAGACAGGGAAGCCTGGCATACTGCAATCCATGGGGTTGCAAAGAGACAGACACAATTTAGTGTCTGAACAACAACACAAGACACACAGAAGTATGTACACCTCGCAAAAGTACATATTTATGAATTTTCAAAAAGTGGACCCATCCATCATGCCAGTACTCAAACCAAGAAATAGAATCTTATCAACAGCCTTGAAGCTCACTTCATGCTCCTCCCCCTCACCACCCTTCCCTCCAAGGACAATCATTTATCCTCACCACTACCAATATGTCAGTTTGACATTTTTTTGTGTTTTACATAAGTGCAATCATATTCCCTTGCTTTATTTGCTCGACATTCTATTTGAAAAATTCACCCAGTTGTGTGATGGTAGAGTTTTAACAAGTGATAGATTTCAAGCTATCATCTTGAGTCATTGATCACGGGTTGGGAAGTTTGTTGGCATCAAGCAGCTTCTTATACAACACTGAATTCATCTATGTTGTGGCAATTTCATTCTCATGATTACAATGCCCCAAACTTTATCATATTTAATTTTATGTACCAATGTATATTGTCTCAGAAAAGCTCAGATGTCACAAATTCATATGGGAATTGATTAGCTAGCTGTTGTTTTTTCTTGTTGCATTTTTCTATCTGTCTTACACATAAATGAAGGCAGATCTGGAACATTTTCTGGAACATTTGGGGAAGTTTATTTTCCATGATTTTATAAACTAAATTCAGTTGTTTCATAATCACAGCTCCCACTTCTCACTGGGTCTTACAAATGCATTCTCACATTAAACAATTAATTTAAAGTTCAATTTTTTAAAGTGTGCCTAAAGAAAACAATCTGAATTTTAAGTTTTTATTTTCACCAGTGTCTTTATACTGTGAGATTTGAATACTCAGGTTAATCTTTGCTAGGTTTAGAATTAAATCTATTCCATTTTTGAAGGGAAACATTTTATTTCTTACAAATTATAGGATTATTAAAGATGAGCATGAATAAATAATTTTACTTCTGCAACTTTGTTTTTGAAACATCCATTTGTGATACTGTACACTGTTCTTTGTATAAAGATCTATTAGAGAAATTTCTTTCTGGATTGTACTAACTGTATCTCTCCCATTTTGCGCTGACTGCCAAAATCTTTGGGACAAATCAGTGGCTCACTTCATATTAATAAACAGGAACTTGCAGCATACAGTTTGTATTCAAACTCCACTGCTGTCTCCATTATGTCTTCTTTATTCTGATTTTCCTCTGTGCTTCCCTTTTCCTTCATGCAGTTGTTTAATTTTTTGATCATGTATTGTCAAGTAAGTTAAGCAGTCTATATTAATTAACTGCTGCTATGTGGTAAATCATCCCAAAACTTTGTAGCTCAGAGCAAGTAAACTATTTTTTTAATATATTTTCTGCGGCTCAAGAATCTGGGACATGCTGATGGTTCTGACCCGTGTCCACATGTCAACTAAGATTGCAGACAGCTGAGATTCCATCAGGACTGGAGGTTCCACATCCAAGAGGAGGCCTCAGCATCTCACCACATGGACTTCTTCATGGGCTGCTTATAACATGGCAGTTAGATTTCCCCAGAGGAAGAGAGAGTGAGGGGGAACAAAAACCTAAAATAGAAGCTCCAGTCTTTTTATATTTTGCTTTAGAAATGACACATGATGTTTCATGCGTGCTGTGCAAGATCAATGTGAGAAAGAGGTATAGAGAGACATGAGTATCGGGAAGTGGGTTCCTTCCTCTTGGAGCCTGATGGCCCCGCCTCCAAATATTCACTGAAACAATGTACCTATATGGAAGTATCAAATATGGAGGTGGGAGGAGAGAGAAACTTTGTATAACATTCATTTAAATGCAATTTTATGTCCATTCATGACTTATCTTATGGACTAAAAGTTTTTAAGACAACACAGACACTATATTTAGGTGAGGTGGGAGAGAGGAGTAAAGAAAAAAAGAAAGACTAACATTTGGGATTTTAACTGTTTTTAGCAAACTGAAGTTGTTAAAAACAAAAAGAATACCATTGAAAGTAATCCTTGTTACTTTATCCAGAAAAATTGTATTGTAAGTGTGTATTAACTCAGATAATTTTGGTTTCAAGTACCAGAAAATCCAACACAAATTATCTTAAGGAAAAAAAGTAGACATATATACTGACCCATGTAACTAAACAGTTTTGGTGAGTGGCAAGGCTTAATGCTGGCTTCATGTAGAGCTGGATACAGGTTTAATTTCTCTCTTTCTCTTGGAGATTTCCACACCTAAGCTGCAAGGAAACCTGGAACAGTGGATATCTGGTATTTTCATCTTCAGTAGTGGAGACACACCTGCCTTATAACTGGAGGGATCCTTCAGCAGAGAGGATAAGTAACCATAAGCTGCTGCATAGGGGCTACCATAAATAACGAATTTGGATCACTTCCATTCTGAAGCACTGTTGGTCGGGTGACCAAGCATCCACCCAACCATTTTCTCCTGTGTTCCTCTCTACAACTGAGATCCTGGAAAAAATCATCTCTTTCCTGGCTTCTCATGTAGGCAAGTGTGGGCAATGAAGCATAGCTTCAGGAAAGAGATAAAAGGAGGAGAGAGAGCTTCTGACCTTCAGCGCTTCTTCCACCTTATGTACGCCCATCACTGACATTCCATCTGGAGCAGGAGATCCCATTGTGGCACCAAGAGAAGGAATATGTGTGACTTAAGGGCAGTAAATGTAAGAAAGGCAAGTCTGTGTCCTTGGTGATGCTGATGAGCAGTTGAACCGACACTATCAACCAAAAACCACCTTCAGACTGTTATGAGAGGTGAACAAAGTCCTATTCAGCTAAGCCATCTTTAAGGCAGAGTTAAAGTAACTTACAGCCAAATATGTACAACAACTAAAACAAGTAGTATCCCCAAACAGAGACTAAAAAACTATAAAAGTGACCAAAGCGGCAGCACAGGGGTGAAGCCCTTAGAGGTGGTTAGCCCTGAGCTGTGAGCTAGTCCACCACCTCCATCTCAGCCTTTAGCTCAAAGTCGCTGTCCAGAGAACAAAAGCCCTTGTGACTCAGATAAAAAAAGGGGAGGGGGATCCACACCCAGCAATCCTGGGAGCTGTGTCAGTGCTGGAAGTGCAGTCACTGAAAGCAATAGTGTGACATGTAAAGAGCTAGGAGACAGAGAGCTTGCAAAATGCCTTGGCAGTCACTCTGGGGTTATCTGGAAGGGATGAGTTGATTAAGGACAAGTGATTAGGATGAGCCTGTGAAACATCCTTTCATCATCTTGTTCCCAAACATATGCTCAGGCAAGTGTATCCTGGGGAGTACATTTATTACAGGAAAGGAATAAAGGAATCTGAAATGCTGGTGCCTTCAAGCAGGGCTGCATATCTAGATGCCATGAAGTAAAGCTGATCATATCTTAGCAGAAAAGTACCTTTATAAAATTATGAAGCTAAATTTCTGCAAAGTATAAGTGGTTACCAAAATGGTATTAAAACCCTTTTATGACCTTGCAACCAAATAGAGCCTTCACAGAGTACTAAGCAGTGGGTCCAGTTTTAAAGAAAGATGTGAGGGTTTGGAGGCAGACACAAGAAAAACAATAAAGATGAACAGGTTTGTAGAATATCTAATTTTTTTTTAAAGGGTGAAAGAGTTGTGCCTAGAGAAAAAAAGAAGGCCATGATATGATTTTAACAATCATCTCTAAGCTTATGATGTATGTGCTATTGTAATAAAATCAGAATGATATTCAATTCTATATCTTTTCCTTGGGAATCAGGACTTCAAAACAACATAATGTGTTGATTTGCTTCCTCAGAAAATCTATTCTCTCATTCACTGGGGAAAAAATGACTCACCAAAATGTAATGAAAGCTTCTCATCTCACCTACTAGAGAGTTTCTAAGAAACTGGTCCTGTGTTTCTAAGTACCCTGACTTTACTACAGAAGAAAGGGTCATCATATTTTGAGCATTTTGCTTGCTTGAGGATAGAAATCTGAAGTATGAAAACAGAAAGTGGCTGGAATGGAAACTAGGAGATGGAAGCATACCTGATACCATTCCCAACTCATCTCACAGCAGACCCAAAGGCTGGAATTCATGAACCTGAAAGGGACAACTCAGAAAGGTCCAGAAGCCCCACAGAGTTAACTCCAGCCCTGAGGTGACCTGGTGACAGTTCAGCAGAACCCCACTGGCCCGGAACTGACTCCCTGCCCAAACCTCAGAACCCCTCCTGGTGATCCGCTAACCATGTGCTGAGTGGGACAGGTCACTCTCAGGTTTGAGTCCACACACACTAAGAACTTAGCTTCCCCTTAAGGTTTCGTGCCCACCACACAGTCCAAGGAGATGCCTCAGAGGGACTTACCAGATGGGGTTGGGGTGTTTCCCATCCGTGACTTTGTATTTGGACTAGGACACTGAGAGCTGCAAACAAGGGGGAGAGAACAAACACCCTTGAGACAGAGTGAAAAAGGAACTCCTGTTTAAAGGTAACTTGTGAACTTGGTTAAACATAAAGTTCTAACACTGAGCACACACACTGGAGTGACTCACAAAGATGCCACGTTACTGTTTTTAGAAACTCTTTAAAACAGATTGCAGGTGGTTCACTGGGTAAAGAATCCACCTGCAATGCAGGAGACATGGGTTCAATCCCTGTGTTGGGAAGGCTCCCTAGAGGAGAGCAAGGCAATCCTCTCCAGTATTCTTGCTTAGAGAATTCCATGGACAGAGGTGCCTGGCAGGCTACAATCCATGGGGTTGCAAAAGAGTCAGACATGACTGAAGCAACTGAGAATACCCTACTTGGCAGATAAATATCCTAGATTGTTTCTCCCAAGTTTTTTCCCTTGTAGTTTCTTATTTAAGCCAAAATAAAAAGTATTGTATATTTATATTTCACTTCCTTCCAAAGAACATCTCTGGTGACTCATGGGAATATATCTAACATTATAAAGCATAAGAATACAAAGAACCTACAGTGAAAGAAATAGTCAAGCAGCATGATAAGAAAAAGTTATTATAAAACAATAAAAAACTAAGGAAATAGACAGATTAGCCTTTGCTCTGCTGGGAGAGTAAATCATGCCAACACAGATAGCAGGTCAATTTGTAATGGTGCGTTCACTGCAGTGGAGTGTCCTTGAGAAATTAGTCAACTTTCACAAACTGTCTGCAGTACTCTTGAAAGCAATTCCTCACTCCCCACCTGTCACGCATTAAATACTCAGAACTACAGGTCTCCAAAAAAATGTGACTAATAGAGATGCCCAGACACAACTGTGTCCTTTTTGATCTAATAATAATAGGTAAACCCAGACAGTCCCAGGGCATGATACTTTCCAACACAGTCAGCCCAGGCCACAGAAACCATCCAGTGTGGTTACAGTACCCACTGCTGGTTTTATTGCTTCACCTATTCTCCTCTCTGCTTGATCTTTTAGAGAGAGGATGTGATTGACAGCCTGCCTTAAAACACCAGGCAAATTGAGCAAGCAATATTCTAGAATCTCCCCCCCTTTTTTTTTAATTAATAAAGGGAATGAGTGAACAATGAACCAGTAAGAAGAAAATGAATTCTAGACTTGTTACTTTCTGAATAAACCCATCATAAAGGGTAGGAGAGGACCAGAAACTGGGTTTGCCTAGGCTGGTGTTCAAATAATAGTGAGCTGCCTCAGAACCTTCTAACTTTCCTTGTCCTTCTCTACACCCCTGCTCATAGCCTCCAGCAGTGAGCTAATCACCAGGTGTTTCCTTTAGCCTGTCCCGGGGAACCCTAGTCACAACAGTCCTCCTGTTTGAAATGCTTCTCTCCTCCTTTCTAATCATCTCACTCCTGTACCCTTCTTTAAGACTTACTCTTTTGGGAAATGGAGTATTTCCTGCCGTGTCAGTAAACAAGGATGTAACAGTAATCAGTGATTGCAGCCTTTCAACGTGAGCCCTAAGGACACTCAGGAGGGAGAAGAATCCCTGCAATCAGCAACCATTAGGCTGTAGCCACTTCCTATGGTGAGCTCTGAGGAACTCAGGATAAGAAAAACACAGGATACTGTTCCCAGATAGCTGAGATGCATATGAAAGGAATGGTAATGATTTCAATGAGCCCAGACTCTTGCATCTTGCCATGTGTAGAAAAGGCCTAAATTCCTTAATTTGGGATATCTAGTTTTCTTTAATTAACAGTAATATTTTGATGCTCAAAATACCTCACATTTGTTGCAAAACTTGTGTGTAACTTGGCTCCTCCCCTCACCTTTTCAGATCAGTTCTCTCAGGGTCACTTGAGATGCTTGTCTCTTGGGCTTGAAGTCCTAAAATTTCCCAGTGAATAAACATAAATCAACTTTTAGGTTGTGACTATTTATTATGTTGACACCTTTCATAAAATCTACTTTGTTTAGTCTTTTTACTGGTTTCTTAAAGCATTTAGTCAGTTCCTTACAACTTAATACTTATTCAGCTATGGCCTTCAACTTTTCTTTAGTTCTTTCACTATTTAAGTCTTTTCCCAAAGACTCATAGACTCAACAGGGTTAAATACACAAGCCAGACATTCCTGAGTGCTTTGACCAGGCCCAGCAGACCCAGCACTTGTCTGGTAACTCAATAAGGAAATGATTGATAATCTTTTCAGAGGAAGTATGCTTTGGAAATGCAGGCTGAAATGTGAAGTAATTGTCCTTCTCCCCGTCCCCCACCCTCCCCTTCTCCTCGCTGTTTATATTAAATGCCTAATTCTTTTAATGCTAATGCTAAGTATCCCAAATGGTAGCAAATCCATCATCAGTGGTGAAATGCTGCTCCACTGGGTGGCCCTGAGCGTGCTGGGAATGAGGATGGCAGCCAGGGCTTTCACGCTGTTATTTTCCAAGGGCATCATTGGTCTTGCCTGTGAGCCTTCTGCCTCTGGGTCCTGCTAATGGAGAAAAACACTTCCCTCCAGATGATCCATCTCATTTGGTCAATGTCCCAGTCCTTCTGCTGTGTGTTTCTAACAATTTCCTAGTAGTATCCCTTTTATATCTCAGGCTTCAGCATGAGAAGTTCATTAGTTATCTGTCAGTATTCTCAGAGTGGGTGGCTTTCAAAAATTTTTAATAAGAGGGTATGAAACGTAGTGAACTTGAGAAAACTCTGGGAAGTAATGGAAGACAGGGAAGCCTGGTGTGCTGCCGTCCACAGGGTCACAAAGAGTTGCACACAACTCAGCATTGAACAACAGCAACATGAAAGACTCAGCCTTTTTTTTAGTGAGTATTAGCTCTGATTTAAAATAAAATCTTCTGGTAATTATTATTAGGTGTATCATTTTGTCCTCTTTACAAAATTGATGTTTATGATCCTTAAAATTTAGTTTCAAAGTGTTATATACTATGAAGCTTTTCAACTTTGTTTTTTATTCCCCCTTTGAGTTTTGGTATATCTAAAAGTTTGTATTAGCCTCACCCTCTTCACAAGAAACACAAACTTCTAGGGAATAATTTAGAAAGAACTATTGATAATGTTTTTGCTCAAAAAGTCCTATGAATATAAACTGTGCATGTTTCACAGCTTCAGAAAGTGTGAACAGATGCTTCATAGTTGCCAAAGAGACATGATGCCCCTGAGTCCTTACTGACTTTCAAACATAAGATGGGAAATTCTTCAACTTCCCACAACTGTGGCTGCAAATGAGTTTGTATCTATAGCCAGCCTTTCCTTTTCCTTCCTCTAATAACTAAAAAAAAAAAAAAACTTAGTCATTCCTTCTCACATATTCTAAATCTGATTTATTCCTTCCCAGAGATCTAACTTAGCCACTATACCTTCAACCTCTCACTTATACCAGTTGCTCCCCATCAGCATGCTGACATAATGGACTTGCTCTATTTCAAATAAAAACAACAGTGAAAGAATCCATCTTCCCCTTTCATGCTCTTACTTGTTTCTCAAGACAGTCTCATCCACAAAGTTGAAATACCTACAACTTCCAAGATTATAGCTCCAGTCCAGCTTCTCTTTCCAACTTGGCTATCCAATTGTCACCTCTTCTTGCATATCCCACAAAGTATCTCAAGCTTGCCAAAACTGTACTTGTAATCTTTGTCCTGCTACCATCCTTCCCATGTTCACTATCTTAGAAAGTGATGCCATTTGTTCATTCAAGACAGAAACCTGAAAGTATTTTTGAGGCTGTCTTCTCTTATACCCTCAGACACTCATACACTGTTGCTATTCTACCTTCTGAACAGAGCTCCAATCAGTTCACTCTATCCATCTCTAGTGCTAAAAAAGGAGCCCAGGCCGCTGATACTAATCAGTATTTTTTCAACAATCTCTGTAACAGATGTGTGGAACTTCTCAATGGCCTTGTCATTGGCAGCTACGCCCCAAACATGAGGACTTCAACATGTAAAACACTGAAAAGTGAAGTCGCTCAGTCGTGTCCGACTCTTAGCGACCCCATGGACTGCAGGCTACCAGGCTCCTCCATCCATGGGGTTTTGCAGGCAAGAGTACTGGAATGGGTTGCCATTGCCTCTTGATAGTATAAACAGTTACAATTAACTGGGCCAGAGACCCCTTCAATTATTAAGTGAAATCTAAACGATTCTGCTACACCTAAACATCACCCTTATCTTTGTAAGGAAACCCCAGGGAAGAAGGAAATAAAGGAATCATTCAAGAGATGGTGAACCTCTAAGGAAGCAGCTTGGCTTATCCCTTCTCTCTCTACCAGAGAAGAGAAGAGGACTACTTTTCCCCATGCTCCAAAGTTAAGCAATGGTGGGTCCAGAAAAATCACAAACACTGTGGAGATCTGTAAGAAGAGGAGTGTTTAAGTCTTAGTTCAATAGCCAGAAAAATAGAAGACAATTTAGTTATTAACGGTATAATGAGGAAGAGTAGTTATAGTGCAATAGAGTTTATAGAATCATTGTTAGGGCTAATGGATAGACTGCTAGAGGATGTCCAAAAAGCTACACAACAGAGCTAGACTGCCAATATGCTGCTGTCCCTACAATGAGCAAGAAGCTATAGGTCATAAGCCATGATACAGTAGCCCATTCCATTAAAGCATTACCTCCATCATGACCCATTTAAGTGAAAATAAGGTTGTAGACTCTTTTTTCCATGAGAATCCATTCCCAACTTAGTTGAGTGGTACACAGAGTATGAACATATCTATTATTTTTGCTTATATATTATTGCTTTTCAGTACCTAAGTCATGTCCGACTCTTGGCAGCCGCCATCGACTGCAGCATGTCAGGCTCCCCTGTTTCTTACTACCTCTCAGAGTTTGCTCAAATCTATGTCCATTGAGTCAGTGATGCCATCTAGCCATCTCATCTTCTGTCACCCTCTTCTCCTTCTGCCTTCATTCTTTCCCAGCATTGGGATCTTTTCCAATGAGTCCGTTTCTTCACATCAGGTGGCCAAAGTACTGGAGATTCAGCATTAACATCAGTCCTTACAATTAATATTCAGGGCTAATTTCTTTTAGAATTGACTGGTTTGATCTCCCTGCTATAAAAGAGACTCTCAAGAGTCTTCTCCAACACCACAATTCAAAAGCATCAATTCTTTAGCACTTGGTCTTCTTTTTGGTCTAGTTCTCACACCCCTACAGACTACTCAAAACACCAAAACTGCTTTGCCTGTTCGGATCTTTGTGGGCAAACTAATACCTCTGCTTTTTAATACACTGTCTAGGTGTGTTATAGCTTTTCTTCCAAGAAACAAGTGTCATTCAATTTCATGGCTGCAAGTATCATCCATAATTATTTTGAAGCCCAAGAAGAGAAAATTTGCCCCTGCTTCCACTTTTTACTCTTCTATTTGTCATTAAGTAATGGAACCAGATGCTATGAATTTAGTTTTTTAATGTTGAACTTTAATCCAGAATTTTCACTTTCCTCTTTCACCCTCATCAAGAGGCTCTTTAGTTTCTCTTCACTATCTGCCATTAGAGTGCTATCATCTTTATATTTGAGATTGTTTATATTTCTCCCAATAATTTAGTTTCCAGCTTATGATTCATCCAGCCTAGCATTTTGCATGAGGTATTCTGCATAGAAGTTAAATAAGGAAGACAAAAATTATAGCCTTGTTATACTCCTTTGCCAATTTTGAACCTATCTGTTGTTCCATGTTCTACTCTAACTGTTAGTTCTTGACCTGCATACAGTTTCTCAGAAGACAGGTAGGGTGGTCTATTATTTCCATCTCTTGAAGAACTTTCCACAGTTTATTGTGATCCACACAAAGCCTTTAGTTTATTCAATGAAGCACAAGTAAATTTTTTCTGGAAATCCTTTGATTTCTCTATGATCCAGTGAAGTGAAGTGAAGTAACTCAGTCATGTCCGACTCTTTGTGACCCCATGGACTGTAGCCTACCAGGCTCCTCCCTCCATGGGATTCTCTAGGCAAGAGTACTGGAGTGGGTTGCCATTTCCTTCTCCAGGGGATCTTCCCGAACCAGGGATCGAACCCGGGTCTCCTGCATTCCAGGCAGACGCTTTAACCTCTGAGCCACCAGGGAAGCCCACAGTGGATGTTGGCTATTTGATCTCTAGTTCCTCTGCCTTTTCTAAATCCATCTTGTACATTTGGATGTTCTCAGTTAACATACTGCTGAAGCCTAGCTTGAAGATTTTGAACATTACCTTACTGGAATGTGAAATGAGTGCAATTGTACAGTAGTTTGAACATTCCTTTGGCCTTGCCTTCTTTAAGACTGGAATGAAAGCTGACCTTTTCTAGCCCTGTGGCCACTGCTGAGTTTTTCAAATTTGCTGGCATATTGAGTGCAGCACTTTAACAGCAACATCTTTTAGGTAAATAGCTCTGCTGAAATTCCTTCACTTCCACTAGCTTTGTTCATAGTAATACTTCCTAAAGCCCACTAGTCTTTACACACCAGGATGTCTGCCTCAAAGTGAGCAACAACACCATTGTGGTTACCTGGTTATCATTAAGACCTTTTTTGTATAGTTCTTCTGCTTCTGTTAGGTCCTCGCAATTTCTGTCCTTTATTACGCCCATCTTTGCATGAAATGTTTCCTTGATATCTCTAATTTTATTGAAGAGATCTCTACTTTTTCCCACTCTATTGTATTTCTCTACTTCTTTGCATTGTTCATTTAAGAAGGCTTTCTTATCTCTCTTTGCTATTCTCTGAAAATCTGCATTGACTTGGATATATCTTTCCCTTTCTCCCTTGCTTTTCACATCTCTTGTTTTTTCAGTTATTTTTAAAGCTGCCTCAGACAACCATCTTGCCTTCTTCCATTTCTTTTTCCTGGGGATGGTTTTGGTCACTGCCTCCTGTATGGTGTTATCAACCTCTGTCCATAACAGAGGTTCTTCAGGCACTCCATCTATCAGATGTAATCCCCTGAATCTATTTGTCACCTCCACCTTATAATCACAAGGGATTTGATTTAGGTCATACCTGAATGACACAGTGGTTTTCCCTACTTTCTTCAATTTAAGCCTGAATTTTACAATAAGGAGCTATTGATCGGAGCCACAATAAGCTCTTTGTCTTGTTTTTGCTGATTGTACAGAGCTTCTCCATCTTCATCTGCAAAGAATATAATCAGTTTGATTTCAGTATTGACCATTTGGTGATGTCCATGTGTAGAGTCATCTCTTGTGTTGTTGGAAAAGGTGTTTGCTATGACTAATGTGTTCTCTTGACAAAACTCTTGTTAGCCCTTTCTCTGCTTCATTCTGTACTCCAAGGTCAGACTTGCCTGTTATTTCACGAATCTCTTGACTTCCTACTTTTGAATTCCAATCCCCTATAATGAAAATGACATCTTTTTTTGGTGGGAAGGGGGTGATTAGTTCTAGAAGATCTTATAGATCCTCATAAAACTGATCAACTTCAGCTACTTCACCATCAATGGCTGGGGCATAGACTTGGATTACTGAGATGTTGAATGTTTTGCCTTGGAAATGAACTGAGATCATTCTATCATTTTTGAGATTGCACTGAAGTTTGCACATATACACACATTCACGCAATATATGTACATACACATGTATATCAGGATATACACATACACATATATATACACAGAAACACATATATGGAAAAATTTATGAACAATTATTCAGCCATCTTGGTTTCCACAGGGGACTGATTCGAGAACCTCCCATAAACAACAAAATCCATGGATGCTGAAGTTCCTTATATAAAATGCATAATATTTCCATATAACCTACATACATTTTCCTATAACTTTAAATCATCTCTAGATAACATAAGACCTAGCACAATGTGAATGTTATATAAATAGTTGCAAATACTGTGTAAATGCTATATATATATATATATATATATATGGTTATGAGCATACAACAAATTCAAGTTTGATTTCTTGAACTTTCTGGAATTTAAAAAAATTTTTTTGATCTATAGTTGGTTGAATCTGCAGATGTGGACATGTAGATTTGGAAGGCTGAATGCACTTAAAGATTGTACACTTGAGAATAATGTCAACAAGATGACAAAATGATGCAACAGTGATCATTCAGCACTCACAGGAAAAAAAGTGTACTTATGGGAATTTGGGAATACAACTAGGAGGCTACAAAATCCCAGTGGAGTCCAAGACCAGGGAGAGCCAATTTGAGAAGGCAAGTCCCTGCCCAGCTGGTAGACTTGCCAATCATGGTCCCAAAACAGACCCTCATGTAGTCCCATCTTCTTGTGAACTTGGCAATGATCCTGTCTGACCTTCATCCCACCACCAGCATGATCTTCTAAGTGACCCAGGAAGAGTTACATCCACTCATTGCTTAGGTAACAGGCCTGCCAACCTCAGTCCAACTGCAGATTTGAAACATCTGTGTAGCATGTATCCAGGAGCTGTCCTGCCCACTCAGAAACATGGCAGGAGGCACTCCTGTCCACGAGCCCAGAGGCCGCACTGCAGACCTCAACACTGCAGGCCTCAGTCCTGGCCAAGAACCTGGACAGTCCTGTGACTCAGCTTCAGTCCCTCTCAGCTACCACTTGAGGTTAATGTTGCCTACCCAGGAGCTCACCCTGTGGCCTGCTGGGTGTCCTCCCAGGGACCTGGCTGGAATTACACTCACCTGCATAGCTGGTAACAGGCCCGCCATGTATGGATCCTGAAGCAGCCCTTGTGCCAGCACCAGCCCTACCAATAGAGGCACCTGGTATCGGGCCCTCATCCGTGAATGAACGGATAAAGACATAACACATAAATATCACTTAGCATAACAAAGAGAGAAACCCTGTCATTTGTGACAGCGGTATTAAATCTGGAGAATGTTTTGCTAAGTGATATAAGCCAGACACAGAAAAACAGATGCTGTGTGATCTCACTTATGTATGGAATCTAAAATGTGAATTCACAGAAGCAGACAGTAGAATGGTGATTCCCAGGGACTGCGGGCTTAGGGAAATGGGAGATGCTTGTCAAAGAATCCAAACTTACAGTTATGATTAAGTTCTAGGGATCTAATGTACATCATAATGACTACAAATAATGACACTGTACTATATATGTGAAATTTGCTAAGAGAGTAGATCTTAAGCTTTCTCATCACACACACACACACAAGGTAACTATGTGAGGTGATGGATGTGTTAATTAATGATTATGGTAATCAATTCACTATATATATATAGTATGTGTATATATATATTCATCACATTGCACACATTAAATATATAAATTTAAAAATTAATTTATTTTTTATTGAAGGAAGAGTTAGAACTGGACATGGAACAACAGACTGGTTCCAAATAGGAAAAGGAGTACGTCAAGGCTGTATATTGTCATCCTGCTTATTTAACTTATATGCAGAGTACATCATGAGAAACGCTGGACTGGAAGAAACACAAGCTGGAATCAAGATTGCCAGGAGAAATATCAATAACCTCAGATATGCAGATGACACCACCCTTATGGCAGAAAGTGAAGAGAAACTAAAAAGCCTNATACCATACAACCTGACCTGCCTCTTGAGAAATCTGTATGCAGATCAGGAAGCAATAGTTAAAACTGGACATGGAACAACAGCCTGGTTCCAAATAGGAAAAGGAGTACGTCAAGGCTATATATTGTCACCCTGCTTATTTAACTTCTATGCAGAGTACATCATGAGAAACGCTGGACTGGAAGAAACACAAGCTGGAATCAAGATTGCCAGGAGAAATATCAATAACCTCAGATATGCAGATGACACCACCCTTACGGCAGAAAGTGAAGAGGAACTAAAAAGCCTCTTGATAAGAGTGAAAGAGGAGAGTGAAAAAGTTGGCTTAAAGCTCAACATTCAGAAAACGAAGATCATGGCATCTGGCCCCATCACTTCATGGGAAATAGATGGGGAAATAGTGGAAACAATGTCAGACTTTATTTTTTTGGGCTCCAAAATCACTGCAGATGGTGACTGCAGCCATGAAATTAAAAAACGCTTACTCCTTGGAAGGAAAGTTATGACCAACCTAGATAGCATATTCAAAAGCAGAGACATTACTTTGCCAACAAAGGTCTGTCTAGTCAAGGCTATGGTTTTTCCAGTAGTCATGTATGGATGTGAGAGTTGGATTGTAAAAAAAGCTGAGTGCCGAAGAATTGATGCTTTTGAACTGTGGTGTTGGAGAGGACTGTTGAGAGTCCCTTGGACTGCAAGGAGATCCAACCAGTCCATTCTAAAGGAGATCCGTCCTGGGTGTTTTTTGGAAGGAATGATGCTAAAGCTGAAATTCTGATACTTTGGCCACCTCATGCGAAGAGTTGACTCATTGGAAAAGACTCTGATGCAGGGAGGGATTGGGGGCAGGAGGAGAAGGGGACGACCGAGGATGAGATGACTGGATGGCATCACGGACTCGATGGACATGAGTTTGAGTGAACTCTGGGAGTTGGTGATGGACAGGGACACCTGGCGTGCTTGCAATTCATGGGGTCGCAAAGAGTCGGACACAACTGAGTGACTGAACTGAACTGAGGGTGCAGCCCAACACATACACAAACACACTCACACACACACACCCCAAACCAACTGAAAACAGACATTCTGAGAAATTTGGTTCTGGATTGGACAGAGATGATGGTGGTGCAGTTGGGCAAGAAAATGTATAATGTTGGGGGGATGCATAGTTGAAAAATATAGAGGTAAAATGGCACAACGTATGGAATTGACTTTCTCATGGTTCAGCAGAGGGGAAAAAGATAAAACAAATGTGTGTAGGCAGGGATTTAAGCAAGATTTTAAGGGAATATCTTGATAAGTTTTGAGTCTGAGAGATGAATATATGGGGGGTTGTGGTACTATTGTCTCTATTTTTGTGTATGTATTAAAAATTTCATAGTAAAACAAAACAGCATCAACTTTGATACATATTTTCAAGACTATGTTCACATAGTCCTTGACAGTTCAGTGGTTACGACGCTATGCTTCCAGTGCAGGAGGCGCAGTTTTAAGCCCTCGTCAGGGAACTAAGATCCCACATGCAGCAAGGCAACTAAACCTGAGCACATACAAGCAGAGAGTCCATGTGCACAATGAAGATTCTTGGTGCTGCAACTAAAACCCAACACAGCCATAAAATAAACAAATTTATTAATTTTTTAAAAAAACCTGCCATGGTTTCCTTTTTTTTTTTTTAGTAGAAAATGAAGACAAAGGGGAAGGAAGGACAGAAGAAAGAAAACAGGAGTGATCAATGAAAATCCCATTTGTCCTCAGGAGGATAATTAACCTTTTGCACCTAAAGTCCAATAGAAGGAGGAGGACTTTTCTGGTGGTCCTGTAGTTAACAATCTGCCTGCTTGTTCCCCGTCTGGGATGGTCCCACATGCCTCGGGGCAACTCAGCCCCTGAGTCCCAGAGCCCCTGCTCTGAAATAAGAGAAGCGACTACAATGAGAAGCCCTCGCACCACAACTAGGGAATAGCCCCTCCACTCGCTGAAACTAGAGAAAGCCTGCACACAGCAACGAAGACCCAACACAGCCAAAAACAAATAATTTAAAAAAAAAAAAAACAGAAAGAAATTGATACCCCACACACCTCTACCACTACGGCATTTTAACGATTTCTGTCTAAGCCTCTCCCCTTCCTCCCTGTGCCCACCTTCCTTCCTGTGCCCACCTTACTTTTCCAGCTGGCTGTCACCATGACGGCCACGTCACCATATGCCTCCCTTAGAAAGAGGAATGCCCTTCTGCTTACTGAGCGCCAGCACTGAGCTAGGACTCACTGGTGTGGATTTCAATTCATCCTCTCAGTAACACTGTGAGTGAGGTCAGTCCCGTGTCCTGGTCTCCATTTTACAGATGCAGAAAACTGAGCCCAGGAATGTGGTTCTTAGCTGAAATTTCAAACAGCTTGGTCTCAGGATCCTGTGACTGTACCAAGCTGATCCAATCGATTCTTCATCATCATCATTATTTTTGAATGAATGAATGTGAAGTCACTTAGTCGTGTCCGACTCTTTGCGACCCCATGGACTGTAGCCTACCAGGCTCCTCCATCCATGGGATTTTCCAGGCAACAGTACTGGAGTGGGCTGCCATTTCTTTCTCCAGGGGATCTTCCCAATCAAGGGATGGAACCCGGGTCTCCCGCCTTGCAGACAGACGCTTTACCATCTGAGCCACCAAGGAAGCCCATTAGTTTTAGGGCCTGCCTAATAGTCCATTATATTGATGTAACTCCCTGTAATTTACTAACGGCCCTCCTATTGCTGAGTATTTGGGCTCTTTCTAGTTTTTTACTTTCATCAACAGTCCTGCAAGGCATATTTTTGGGTCTAAAGCTTCTGGATTCTGTGGCATTATACCCTTTCCAGGAGTGGGTGAGGGTTAGGTTAGTTTGTGTTCACACAGTAGACCTCATTATGGCAGTTAATTCACGTTGAGGTAGTTTTCCTGAGAGGAAGTGCAGGCATGGGGGCAGGGCATCTGTGAAGAGAGAAGGCAGGAAACTTGGCTGGTGGGGGGGTGAGGTCTCCGGCCAGGCAGGAAGTTGGATGCTGATTGATTTTTGTGGTCTTCACGTTGTGGGAGGTGGGGGTGGGTCTCTGGCAAGCCCCAGGGACTGGGCAGGCCTGTAGGACTTGAAGCTACTGTGTGTTGGAGAGGAGTGCCTGTGACCACTATCCCTGGGGTCATGGCAGTGCTCTGGCCTTTTGGCGGCCACTCTGGCCAGCCTGGGAGGGGTCAGCTGGGGATAGGCAGCATGTAAATATAGATCCGGGGAAGGAAGCCAAGGCGGCCCAACCCTGTGCGACCTCTCTTGGGAAGGTTGGAGGGCTGTGGGGGTGGGGGTGGGGAGGGATTATGTCCTGGCATCTTCCTCAGGATGGGTAACCCCTGACCCAGCAGCCCCCTGGAATTGCTAGAAGTGGCTGGGGGAGAGGAGGGGACAGAGCCTCCACAGGGATCACAGTGCGGGGGCGCTGGTGAGAAGGTGGTCAAGAGATGCTGTTCTTCTGTGACCCATGGCAAATTGCATTTTCTCTCTGGCAATTTTTTTTTCTATTCTTTTTATTTATTGGATGCTCTGGGTCTCAGTTGTGATATGCGGGATCTAGTTCTCTGAGCAGGAATCAAACCTGGACCCCCTGTATTGGGAGCGAGGAGTCTTAGCCACTGGACCACCAGGGAAGTCCCTCTCTGGCAATTTCCCTTAGAGGTGCTAACCAGCCTGATGAGTCCCAGCTAGGAAGCTAACTGGCCCAAAGGGACTTGGGGTTCACTGTACACGGAGAAGGCAATGGCACCCCACTCCAGTATTCTTGCCTGGAAAATCCCATGGACGGAGGAGCCTGGTAGGCTGCAGTCCATGGGGTCGCTAAGAGTCAGGCACGACTGAGCGACTTCACTTTCACTTTTCACCTTCATGCATTGGAGAAGGAAATGGCAACCCACTCCAGTGTTCTTGCCTGGAGAATCCCAGGGACAGAGGAGCCTAGTGGGCTGCCGTCTCTGAGGTCGCACAGAGTCGGACACGACTGAAGCGACTTAGCAGCAGCAGTACAAGGGGCAGAGGGAAAGGCCTCTGGAAAGTCCCTCTCCCCACCTCCATGGGTCTTGCTTATTTTGCAGAGGTGGGCTATCAGGACATAAACTTGTCTTCCTTTGCTCTCTCACTCCCTCACTGGGTGCTGGCCCTCCCCACCAGCCCTGCCTCTCCCCCAACTCTAGTGCCATTCCCCTCCCCCAGCCCAGCCCACCTTGCCCCTCTCTACCCTCCTCCCAGGGCCACAGCCCTGCCCCAGCTCCACACCATACATTCCTTGTTTGCCTCTCCAGCCCAGACCCCTAGGAACCCCCCCAACTCTGGGAGGGGAATTCCAGCACAGTCCTCACTCTACCATATATGCATTTATTAGTAAAACCTATTTCCCACCATCGAGGAGAAGGATGCTAGCAGAGTGACTTTTTCCACTTGGCAATGATCAAGGAGCAGAGGGTGGGGACAGGGACATCCCATTCAGAATAACAAGACCAGTGGCTAACTCTGCCAAACTCTAGCTTAGGGGTCTGTGCTAAGCAATCACTTTACAGGCACTGTCTCCTTTAATCCTTATAATGATCCTACAAAGTAGGTACCACTTTACAGATGAGAAAACTGAGGCATAGAACAGTGAAGTGGGAAGCAGCTGTCAGCCTTCAAGAGGTACCCGAGAGTCCTCTCTCAGCCTCCTTTCTTTTCTGTCATACCCTGATCCCCAGTTTCAACCATCTCTCACTGTTTCTAGTTCTTTCTACTCTTTTTATATTTTCCTTTTTTAAAAAAAAAAAAAAAAATTTGCCCATATTCTGCAGCTACCACTGTCTCCTACCCTAGTTGGTCAAATTGGGATTCTCCCCAAGATTTGGTTCAAGTGGAGTTGAGGACAGTGGGTCTTTAATCAGGGTATGCGTGTATGCGCGTGCATGTGCGTAGGTAAAGTACAATGAAAGCTCTGAGAATAATAAAAGGTATAAATTACAAACCTCCCTCCCTTCCCCTTCCCATTTCCTCCCTATTTTCTCATCCTCTTTCCAACCCCCTCCAAATCAAGAAGACTGTACACTGCCCCCACCCCCAACCCCAGGGCAAGATCTTATCTCAGTAACCTCTGTGGCCACAGGGTCCAGGGCCCTTGGTACATGTTTGTGGAATGAATGAATGAGTGAATGAATGAGAGCATGGGAGAGAGAGCAAGCACTTAGGAGTCCTGAGTCCCAGCCCTGACTTTGTCCTCACCTGATCCTTGCCGTTACCAGGATACCTCCTCTGCCCAGAGGAAGAGGGTCCCAGTACGAGCAGAGAAGGGGAAGAGAGGACCAGCAGGCAACTCTCTAAGCCTGGAAAGGTGGGTGACTGAAGTAGACTCTGGCCTCAGAGGTCAAATTCCAGCTGCATGGCTCAGGAGCTGGGTACCCTTGGGCAGGCTTGAAGAGTGATGACTATTGTCTAATAGTCTGTTCAGATTTTACAGAGCCCTTTCTTCACATTTATCTTTGGTGCACAGAGACCATCCTGTAATGTGGGTAGGATTATCAATATACCCACTTTACAGATAAGGAAGCAGAGGGTGGAGAGATCCAGGGACCTCCTCAAGGTCATACAGCAAGCAGGATTTTGAATCCCCCCCCCCCCAACCAGCTCCCATCTTGTTACTGCCCCTGTCTGTGCCCTGAGGAGGTAGGACTTAGATTTCATTCTTCCAGGCCAGGACCCTCAGGCAGCAGTGCGGCCCAGGAGGGGCTGCACAGCGAATCCTCTACTTTGGGCCCCACTGGTCATTTCCATCCAGGAAAGCCATTCTACCCTTCATGCAAAGCTACCTAGACACCCTTTCCTTCCCCAACCCATGTCCCCGGGACCTCGACTGCTGCCCAGCGGGCACCTGGGAGTCCATGGGGTGCCCAGGAACTTCTGCTTTTCTTGGAAGAATGGGGAAATGGAATGGTGGAGGGGGCTCTGGGGCCCAGGCTCTCCCCTCACACAGGCATGGCCACCTCATCATATTCATCCTGACCATTCTGCTCATCTAAGTTCGGTATGACATCGTCAGCATCCAGCTGTGGGAAGAAGGAAAGACAGAGGGTGAGCGGCTGAGGGGCCACGTGAGCCCTCCCCACTGCACGGAGGCACTTCTGGCGTCAGCAGAGCCTGTCTCTCTGTGAACCTGGGTCAAGTCTCCCGTCCTGTCCTTTCATCCCCTAGGGATGGTCTAGATGAGGGGTTTCCTCAGGGTTAGGAACGCCCAGGAATCTGGTCCCTGGTGGGAGAGGGCCTCCAGAAGGCAGGCAGGAGACCCCTTCACGTGGGCAGTGCCGCAGTGACCTGTGTCGCGTCGGGAAACATTCTGTTGGAGGAGTGACTGTCTGGATGGTTTGGAAGACCAAAGGCTAGCTGCTCAGTGGTCAGGACAACCCACAAGCTACGCATCCTGCAAGCCTCTTAGCCCTCTCACCAGCCCTGTCACTGTTCCTCTCTTTCCAGGGGAGGACGCCTGAGGTACAGAGCAATGAGGCCACTTGCTCCAGGTCACCCACCAGGACATGGCAGGGCTGGGATGAGGAGGCAGGCAGGATACCCAGGCCTTGATCACGGCGCTCTTCTGCCTTCCTTAGTTCCCAGACCCCTCCCCCTCCCACATTCTCCCAGAGCCACTGATGACCCCTCTCTGCCCCCTGCCCTGGAGTTGTGCCCTCTGGTCAGAGGAAATGGGTGAGGGGGACAGAGGTGGGAGCAGAGACTCACAAACTTGAGCTCCAAGTCCCGGAAGATGCGTGGTAGCAGGAAGCGACGTAGGGGCACCGTGAGGATAAGGACGAAGGGGAGGGCCAGCGAGACTTGTTTGATGCTCCTCACCACCCACAGCACCACCAGGCAGGCAACCTGGATGATCGTGAACATGTGCATGCGCCAGGTTTTCACCTATGGGCAGAAGCGGGGGTCATCGCCTGCCCGGCCCGGGCATCCAGACCTCCCGCCCCACCCCAACCTGGGCATCCGAGATGGCCGCATACCCTCCTGGCGTAGGGCACTTCTGGGTAGTACTTGCGCGGCTTCAACAAAAGCAAGATGCGGTCAAACAACTGGATGCCACTGAGGGATGTGACCCCCATGTAGAGGAAGATGCCGAAGAGCACCGCCAGGGGGATGTGGCGGAGGATGGGTCCCATGAGGATGGACAGGCCTGAGGGGAGAACCATGTACTCTTAGCCCCCAAGGATCAAGGATCGGCACCAGCAGGGGCTGAGGAACGAAATTACAGGAATTATATGAAATTCCTTTTGTGGATCTTCTCTCTCTTTTTTTTTTTTGGTCATGCCACATGGCTTGTGACATCTCAGTTCCTCTGCCAGGGACTTGGCCCGAGCCCATAGCCATGAGAGGGCCGAGTCCTAATCACTGGATGGCCAGGGAACCTCTGGATCCTCTTGATAGATGTTATCCCCATTTTGTAGGGGAGGAAACAGACGCAGAGAGGGGAAGCAACTTACCTAAGGCTACACAGCTAGTAAGCGCAGAGCAGGGAGTCAGACTCCTGCCTGCCTGGTGTCACAGCCTACTCCTTTAATCGAGGGAGGTACGGAGGCCAGAGAAGCCCACCTTTCCTCTTACCCTAGTCCAGAATGCCTCCATCACCCTCCACCCACCCAAATCCCAGCTCTCCTCCAGCTAACATCAACTTCGCCTCCTTCAGGAAGCTTCCCTGGCCTCTCAAACAGTGACCGTGGCGCTGCCCACTCACAAAGCCCATTGGACTCTGGGCTGCTCCAGAACTCAGATCCCTGACCCTCTGTCTTCACCTCCCCCATCCCCTGCTCCAGGAGCCCTGCTGTTTGTGTCAGTCACAGAGGGGCTGAGCTGGGGAGACCTCAGGCATCTAATGAACCCTCTCTTGGTACAGACAGAGAAATTTGAGGCCCAGAGATGAGATGAGATACCTGGTTAGCAGCCAGTCAGGGTGGAATCACAGTTCACTGAACTGTTGGAGAAGCTCTGACTACAGCATTTTGTCTAGAGAAGGTTCCAGCAAGTGGTCCCCCCACGTGCCCTGCCCAGATGCCCGTCTCAGTGCCTGGAGCATTTCCTCCAGAATTCCCTCATGTGAATAATTGACTCTAGGAAGATGTGGGCAGTGGGTGTTTGGGGAGGCCTGGCTGCAGGGCCAGGGCTGGAGGGACACTGGATGCTAAGGGGCAGAGCCAGTGGGTGGTGGAAAGTTGGAGCGTGTGGCCAGTCTTCACTCACCCACGAGCACAGCGACCAGAAGTCCACTGATCCGCTGTTCCTTGACTCCCTGAATCTGGGATGCAGCCCCTGGAGTGCTGTCCTTGCTTATGATGGTGAGGGCGTTGGCATGGGTCACAGTGCGCACAGTGGTGGCGTGAGCCAGGGCATCCCAAAGATGGCGGCCACCCCGCCCATGCCCATGATCAGCAGCAGGTCCAGGTGGAAGCCAGAGCCCTTGACCATCTTGCGCTCCGGCTTGCTGATGATCAGCCTGGGGGTGTGGAAAGTCAGGAGTAAGCAGGGCTCTCCTTCACCCCAACCTCCCTTCACCCTTCTTTTCTTCCCCCAGACTTGGGTCCCTCTACTTTAGTTTGTCCTTCTTTGCCCTTCTCCCTTGGAGTTCCATGCTCCGCCCCTCAACCCCCACCCCGTCTTGACAGTAGAGACTCTAAGAGCAGAAATGTCTTCATCATCGCCTAGAACACCTGCCAGCAGTTCTACTCGGAAACTGAAGAAGCATACGCTTCAGAGAGCCTCACCGGTACAGGGCCTTTCCAGGATCTAGCACCCAATTTTACAGTTTTCATTTTATATTCTTTTTCTTAAAAAGCACCCCTCAAATAATGTCATATCAGGTCCCACAAAATCTGGACCTGCCCCTGCCCGCCCATCATTCCTCTGAGCGCTTAGTCCCTTGCCTGCTTGGAGCTTGTCCCTTTCTCTGCCTCGGACCCTCCCAGGCTTCATCCCACCCTGCCTCTTACGTGGTGATCTGGGACTCAAGGAAGATGAGAATAAAGACCAGCAGGGCAGGCAGGGCAGATGCAAACATCATCCAGATGGGAAATTCGTCACGTATGCCTAGTGGGTGGATAAGCCAGTCTCGCTCTGTGGAGTTAGATACAGCGAGGCCTTCAGGTACACTGAGTTTCTGTGGGAGGAGAATGCTGGTGAGAACACTTGGGGGTAGGAGGAGGGGGAAAGGTGGAGCCAGGGTCCTGGGCACTTGGGAACTGACTTATATTGAGCATCTACTGCCCTTTACCTACACTTTCTCATTCCTTACTTTATGGATGAGGAAACAGAATCAGAGAAGTTATGCAGCTGGCTCTGCATCGCACAGCTATTTGGTGGCAAAACTGAGATTCATACTCAGGACAGCCTGGGCTCCTAAGCAATTCTTTCCTATCACCCCGGATTAAGGAGTAAAAGGAGGCCACCTGACCCAGGCCCTTGCTGCAGCCAGAGGGGTCCTGAGGGGCTGTGGGAAGAACACGGGGCTCCCAGGGGAGGCAGGGATGGGGGAGGGGTAGTTCTAGCTGGTTTCAGGCATGGGAAGGCGGTTTGGGGGAGGGGGCTTGCTGGGGGAATGAAATAAAGTTGGTAGGGTGGGGAGAGAGGGTCACCTGGGTGTAGGTGTCCTGGACGAGGGCATCCACCATGACCATGATCAGGATAGAGATAGGAACCCCAAAATCCCCAATGATCCGTCGCAGCTGAGGGCAGGTGGAGGGGCCAGTGGTCAGTGCCCAGTGGCATCCCACCTCCCACCTTCCACGTGGCCCCACTTATGCCCCATCTTCACCAGGAGGCGCCCACTCTTCTCAGGGGGGTCCATCAACACCTAACGACCTGTCCTGCACCTCTACATACCTGCCTCCTTTCTTGCCCCCCTGGCCCAGCTGCACCCTGGCCCCACAGCTTCTTTACCCTCTTCGAAGAACTATCCTTGGCTCCCCACTTGGGTCCTCAGCCTGGATGTGCTGAGAAAGGGATTGTCTCAAGGGTAAAATCCTAAGTGATGAGGGGGCCAGCAGAGCTTGGAACTGGAAATGGGAATCTAGGGTAAGAAGGGGAAATGATGGCACTGGGAAGGCTGAGGCTGCCTTGGAGTTGGATGGGGCAGTAAAGGCAAGGGCAGGTGGGGAGGGTGTGCTGACCCTGCCAGGGAAGAAGGAGCTGTTCTTGAACTTGCGCAGCATAATGGCGAGGAAGAAGGTACCAGCCATGAGCACAAGAGAGAGGAGGGCTGTGTTGGGCAGGGGGGCCTGAGGTTTGGGTGTCGTCGGCACATCGAGGTCATAGTTCTTCTGCAGTGGATGTTCCTGGAAGATCTGCAGCAGAAAACCAAGGCATCCTGTTCCTTCCCATCCATCCACCTCCAACCATCATTTATCTATCCATCATCCATCCATGCATTCTGTATTCACCATTTATCTCTCTATTCAGCATCCATTCACCAATCCATCATCCATCTACCTATATTATTCCTCAATTGTCATGGAAACAGAGAGGCAATGGGATTCCACAGTTTGGTTTTCAGGACTGAGGACCAATCTAGGCTTGGGTGGGGCAGACCATGGAGGAAATGAGTCTCTGTGTGTGTGTACATGCATGCAGGGCCTGGGAGCCATTAGAAGGCTGGAGGGCAGGAAACAAGTGCCAAGGAAGTTTCTGAAAAGACCTGGGCTCCAAAGACTTGAAAACAGAAATCCCCATTAACCAGCAGAATCAGGGGCAGACGTACAGTATTCACCTTTCCTCCATATAAAATACAGTAGGCATAGTTCAAGGTGACATCGCTGAGGAGGCGGGGCACATGCTCTGCAGGCCCTGTGGTTCTTAAGGGCAATAGCAGGAGAGGGAGCGGCGGGGTGGGGCTTCAGAGCCCCAGGACCTCTGCCGCCATGCCATGCCTACTCGTTCCCACATTCAGTCTCACACACATGTAAGTGAAAGTGCTAAGTCGCGGCCAACTCTTTGTGACCGCATGGACTGTAAGCCACCAGGCTCACCTGTCCATGGAATTCTCTGGTTAAGAATACTGGAGTGGGTTGCCATTCCCTTTTGCAGGGGATCTTCCCACCCCAAGAATCAAACCTGGGTCTCCTGCATTGCAGGCAAATTCTTTACCATCTGAGCCACCAGGGAAGCTCATTAGTCACTGTCTGTATACACATGGGCCTTTGCATGCAGAAGGGCCCTCTCATGCACAGTCATGGTGAGAATACCAGCCCACAGACAGCTGGTGCCAACATGGATGTGGCCACAGTCACATTCCGTGAAAACGTGGCCACATAAATGCCAAACAGACACTAGTGCAATGACATCCACAGTCACATGGCTTGTGCAGAGTCACACACACACACGGATGTGCACGCTGCTAACACTCCTGCAGCCCTCACCGTGACCAGCTTGCTGAAGGTCTCATAGATGAAGATAGGGAGATGAGGAAGGCGAAAATCTCCTGGGTGTAGCGGGAGATGAAGCGGACCAGAAAGCTGCCCTCGAAGGCCACCACCAGCACCACCAGCAGGATGAGCCAGAAGCCAATCCACACACGGCCCACAATGTACTCCAGTTTGTTAGTCTGGCAGAACTGTAGGGTGGTCAGAGGGAGCTAGGGTCAGATACAGGGGCCCAGGCACCCTGCGTTAAGCAGGTGGGGCTGGGGGCCAGTTACAGGGTCACAGTGGGCCAGGATAGAGTTACCGCGTAGAAGGCTTCCTCAAACACAAGCAGGGGTCCCGAGAAGCCCAACACGAGCAGGGGCTGAGCCCCCAGCAGGGAGAAGATGATGCCCTGCAACGCGGTGGAGAGGAGCAGTTCTGACACCCCCATCATGTTATTGGTCTTGTCTCCTGTAGGTGGAGGTGTGGTCAAGGTCAAGATCATTTCACAGGTAAGCTGACGTAGGGGTCCAGAGTGTCAGATCGGGGCAAACTCAGGGCTGATACGTAGGCCAGAGGGTCAGAGGTGGGGGTTAGTGGGACACATGGAGACACTGACCCAGGAGGCCGCCGAAGGTGATGGCAGGGGTCAAGGCGGCAAAGTAGATGAAGATGATGGCAGACAGGACCTGGGGGCTCAACGCATCTGTGATGTCACTCACGTAGTGGGGGTAGCGGCGCCGGATGTCACGCACCATTCCCCCAAAGAGCCTGCCTGTCCGCTGCAGAGGGTCTTCTGGGGCGTCCTCTGGACCTTTCTTCACATCTGTAGTGGAGGGCAGGACCATGGTCACAGAGGACTGAAGGGGGAAGTAAGGGGAGAGGGAAATCGAGGAGATGCCTGGTGGGAATGGGGTCATCCGGGAGGCTGGGAGGGATGAGGACAGCGAGAGGGGAGCCAGGGGGTCACAGGGCCGTGCTGGGGGTCTGGGGGCTCAAAAAAACTTGGGCTGGGCAGAGCAGGGCAGGTACCTAGGTCCTTGAGGATACTGGGGCCGGGCTTGGCAGGGCTGACAGGTAGCGTCTTCTCAGCAGCTCTTTCTGCACAGGCACCAGACTGAGCAGGTCCTTCTCAGAGGGGGGGTCCAAGGGGGGCAGTACCAGACTGCAGTCAAGAAAGCCCTCCAGGGACTGGACCAGCGTCTCCTTGCTCTGGGCCAGGTATGCGTCATTCCAGAACACCTGGGGGCAGGAGAGAAGGTCGGAGCCACTAGGACCTGCTGGATAAAATGACCCAGGAGTCCACAGCCAAGGCCTCTGGGGATCAGAATCCTTTCACCCAGCTCCTGCCAGCTAGCATCTGCTTTTCCTGTCCTGTCCCTCCACCCATCCACTCTCTACTGAGAAAGGGCAGACAGGGCCCTGAGTGGGGAAAGCAGAAAGAACTAAAGTGAACCAAGTAGCTTGTAGCAGACCAGATGGAACGAGAGCAGACCAGGCTAGCCCTAGTCAGGTAGAACCAAGACAGAGTGGGCCAGACTAAACCAGGCCTGATCAGGCAGGGCTAGGCCAGAACACGGGCCAGGACCCTGCTGAGCAGACAGGATAGATCCCACGGAACGGGCCAAACTAGTGACGTTAAAGTAAGCCAGGCCTCCCTTGCCACCCAGGGCCCCCAGCTCCCCTGGCCCTCGCCGGCCCCTCCTCACCCGCTCCAACATGAGGGTGGCAGCAGCTCGGCCCAGCTGGGTGTAGTCGGTGTTGGGGCCCTCGGGTCCCAGCAACACAATGAGGAAGCGCACAGGCACTGCCGGCTCCTCTGACCCCTCTGGCTTTGGCTCCGGCTCCATCGGCTCCTTTAGCCTCACAAAGCCCAGCACTGGCCGCTTCAGGAAGTTGGCACAGCCTGGCAGGTGGATGAAATGAGGTGCTGAGGCTCGTGGGGGAGGTGGGGGGCCCGGGGCAGGGTGCGAGCAGTGCTGGTGGGGTCCAGGCTTATGGAGGGGCAGTGCCAGGGCAGGAGGCAGAAGCAGGGAGTGTGCAGGGATGAGGGAAGGAGCCCACTGGCCGCTTACCCACTAGCACCAGGGTGGCCCCCAGTCCTGGGGACTCTTTCCCAGAATTTCAGGTGCGTGCCCTCGTGCGCTACCCTCTCCCTGTTGGGAGGAGGTGGTGAGGGGAGTCCTTGGCCACTGCGGACCCTGGACACCCGAGTGTCCCACCCCCTTTCCCCCACTCGCTCTCATTTAGAACCACGTTCAGGTTGAGGGCCTTCCGGCTCTCCTCACACGGCCTCGGCACAGCCTCACCTGTTCACAGAAGAGCTCTGTCTCCAGTGACGGATGCTGTGGGAGCAGAGGCTCCGAAGCCTCCCCAGACTGTGTCACGACCACCGGCTTCACGCCCCCCAGGGTCTTCATGTCGCTGGCGTGGCTGCAGGGCACACAGTGGACATGGGCTGAGTAGGCTGCTCAGGCCGGGCTGTTAGCAGAGTGGAGACTGCGACTCGCTAGTGTCAGACTAGAGAGGCCCAGGGGTGGAAGGAGAATCGGCCTTCACCAAAGGATGTTGTGGTTGTAAGCGGGTGGCCTCAGTCTGGACTGACTAGATAGAGCCAGAAAAATGGATGGAGGGAGGGACTTTGAGAGTCTGTCCTCCTGGGGACCAGTGGCCCCCAAAACCAAGCATGGAGACATGGTCACCGCCTGAAAGGTGTCAGAGGCAGGAGCCATGGTGCAAGAAAAGTGGGACCCAGCCTGGTGGGGAGGGGCTCCCGGGGAGAGCTTGGGGCAGGCGGGCTGGGGAGGTAGGCCCTGCGGGCGTGAGGTCCAGAGCCCAGCAGGCACGGGCACCTGTGTTTCAGCAGCAGGACCCTGAGCAGACTTTCTTGGTCGTCTGGCTGGATCTGCCCCTCAAAGATAAACCTGTCCAGCAGCTGGTTGGCCACTTCAGCCAGGGATTTCCCTGGCAGATCCAGAAGGACAGTACCTGCAGGTAGTGGAGGGGTGAGGTTGCTGGCCTTGCCCCCGCCCCCCTCCCCCCAGCAGGCTTTACATGCAGGGCTGCCGAGGGTTCACCCACCCTTGGCAAAGGCTTTCTGAAGCTCCAAGAGGCTCCGAAGTTGAGGTAAGGCAGGTGGGGCTGGCCCCAGATCCCATCTTTGCCCAGGTTCTCCTCCAGCCCCACCCAGCGTGCTGTTTCCATCCATTGCATCTCTTGGTTCTTTTCATCCATCACCAGTTCCCGCAGTTCCACGCACACCTGCGGCCCCACAGGCTTGAATTAGTTCCTCAGGCCCAGGGCAGGGCTGTGGGGGGGACTGGGAGCCCAGGGCATGGTGGGCACTTGGCAGGCCCTGAGGGGTGTCTGTCAGAGGCTCAGGGTCCTAGGGCACTCAGGACAGAGGCTGAGCTCAGAGGGGACCGTCAGGGGCTGCAGCCTGGGGGTGCGGAGTGAGACGTGACCCATGGGAAGATGCCTGAGGGTCCCCCACCTCTGCCTCTGTTCCCCGACTTCCTGACCAGGCCCTTCCCCCCATTTCAGAGGCATTTGAAGATAGGCAAAAGGGGTGCTAGAGTGGGCACGGGAGAGGAGAGGAAAGCCTTGGGAGCCACTGGGTCTGTCTCTTGCCTCTAAGATTTCTGCGTGGGCTCGGCGTGCCCTTGGGTTTCCATGAAGCCAGGGGCCCACTCTCAGGGGCCTAGCTGAGGGCAGACCCAATTTCCTAACTGGCTACACAGTCTGGTGCCCGCCCAGCAATGACACCTGGGGAGGGAACGCTGGGTGGAGGACAGCATGCATGTAATCCTGTGCTTCTCCAGGGGCACCTGGCAGTCCGGCCCGGGCCAGCGGACCTGGGGGCTCGGCCTCCAGTGGCCAGTTTACCTCTGTCCAGGGAGCTCCCCATGAGTGCAAGGAGGCCCAGGTCTCCCCGCTCCCATCAGGAGATGTCCTCTTCTACCTATTTCCCAGGATGCCCGTTTATTCTCTGTTTGTGGAGTCTCCCCATCCCAAAGCTGTAGCTCTCCCTCCGTTCCTCCCCTCCTCTGGTAGAATGATGGGTACCATGGGCAGCACAGGAAAGAAGGTTGGGGGAGGCTGGGGTGCTCACCTTGTGGGTTTCTGGGTGTTGTGATGCTTGTGGTAGTCTGTGTCTGTCAGCTGGGTGACCCGAGCTGAAAACCCCAAAGCCAGTTAGCGATGCCCCCAGACAATTCCCTCCAAGACCCTCCTGCCCCATCCCTTAGGAGATGCAGAGACCACGCAGGACGACGCCTCTCCAAGACCCTCCTGCCCCATCCCCAGGAGATGCAGAGACCACACAGGACGACGCCTCTCTCCTTCTCGTTGCCCCTGGCTGGGACCCTGTCCTACGCCTGTTCCTGGCCCACACTGGTGCTGTCACTCGCCATCTGAGCCCTGTGGAGGACCCCTGTGGCTCATGGCCCCCCCCACCCCCCGGCACTGACAGGAGGCTAATCTCCAATGGGATTGGGGAGTCCTAAACAGTGGATCTCTTCCCTCTCCTGCTACCTTCTGGGACCAGATTCCCTTCTTTTTTCCCACCTGCCTCAACAATCTCACTGGCCCGCAGCTTCTCACCACCTCCAAGCGGAGCTCTGGGAGCCAGGGTGGGGGCTGCCTTTATATTGGCCCCCACACCCCCTAGCCCTCATTTCCCAGAGGGGCCTCTTATCTCCTATATCAATTGCCAGCACTTAAGTCCAGTTGACAGTAAACAGGTCCCCTACCAGGCCTCCCCCAACCAAGACCTTGGACAAGCCCAGGAAGGTTTCCTCCGGTCTCTCTGCCCTGAGGGTCCCCGCAGCCCCCCATTTCTCAGGACTTCTGGACTTCCAAATAGAACAATGTTCTCAGAACAGGCCCAGCAGCTGGCCCGGAAGCCGGATGGGCACAAATGGCATGAGGGCTCATGTCCTTGTTCCAGACAGGGCTGACTGCCCAGTCACAAATCTACGGGGCACAGTAATGGGTGACTGGTTCTGCACCCCCCATCGCCCCTAGTTACCTCCTGTGCTCATTTCAAACAAAACTCTGTTTATCCTTCAATCAGCCAGGATTGTGGGAGAACTGGCCCTGGGGCTAGGCCAGTGGAGAGGGGGAAGAAGGCAAAGACAAACTCCCCACCTGTCAATGATAGGTTCAGCAGCTCATCCCAACAGGAGAGCGGGAGATGGGCTCACCTTCTGCCTCCTCCTCCTGAATTGTGTCACCTTCTTCCTCTTCCATTCGGATGCTGATGGATTCACGGTCTCCATATTCCTTTTGCTCTAGAGTCTCCTCCATTCGATCTTCATACTCCTGTGAGAAGCTGCCATCAGGGCTGGGCTGCGGGGGGCTCTGAAGGTGGGAGTCCAGGGCTGGGTTCCCAGAGCCCCCAGGTAGGAGCCCTGCAGACCCCACCAAAGACTCACCTCCGGATCCCCCATGGTGCTGTCCTGATGGTTCAATTGTCTGTGATGATCTGAGCCCCCAGCATAACCAATGCTCAGAGTTCCTGTGGTGGACTGGGGGGAAGGTACAGGCTGGGTGAGGCATGGGGCAACCTGGGGTCTCCCCTTCCCTTCGTCCCCCAAGGGGACCCCCCAGGGGGCTGCATTTGATTGAAGTGGGATCCTGAGTGTTAGAAGTGTAAGTGGGGGGTTGAGGGGAGGAGCTGGGTTTGCAGGAGTGAGGGCAGGTGGGCAGGGGCTGCGGACAGTGCTGTGCAGGGAAGATGAAATTCAGCTGGCATCAACCTAAGGGTGTTTGGGAGGATGGGGATTGTTCTTCAAATAAACTCCTTCCTCCATCCACCGGTCCTCACCCGACTTCCTTTTCTGCCCCTCCCCAGGAAATCAGCTAACTTCAGGAGATGACCTGTCCCTCTTTCAGGGAGCTTAGTTGAGAGTCTCCACAAAATGCTGTCTTCTCCCAGAAACGGCTGCTTCCTGCTGGGCACAGGGCTGCGGTACCCTTAGGAGTGGCTCACAGGCCCTTGGTGATGCGGCCTTGCTTCTCTCCCCTACTCCATCTTGAACTCCATCTCTCTTGCTCTCTCATCACCTATTCCACTGGCCTGCTTACTAAGCCCTTTCCTGCCCCAGGGCCTTGGCACCTGCTTTGTCCATGTCTTGGATGTCCCTCCCCTGACTTCAGCCCTTCCCACTCCTCAGCTCACATCCAGCTCTTCGGATTCCCTTCGTGACCATCACAATCACTAACGCAGTCTGTCATTTTCTGGTTTCTTGATTCACTGTGTATATATGGTCTGAGTGAGTGAGTATTAGTCGTTTAGTCATGTCATTCTCTTTGCGACCCCATGGACTGTAGCCCACCAGTTTCCTCTCCATAGAGTTCTATAGGCAAGAAGACTGGATTGGGTAGCCAGCCCCTTCTCCAGGGGATCTTCCCGACTCAGGTCTCCTGCATTGCAGGTGAATTCTTCACTGTCTAAGCCCCTGGGGAAGCCCATGTATGGTCTGAGGATGCCTCTAAAAGGGAAGCCACATGAGCACTGAGATCCTGCACATCTCAGTCCCCACCAGATCCACCACTCCTAGCAGAGTGGTTGCCACATAGTAGGTGCTCAATAAATACATGTTGATTACTGTGTATAAAATAGATAACTACTGAAAACCTGTTGTATAGCACAGCGGACTCTACTCGATGATCTGAGGTGACCTAAATGGGAAGGGAATTTAAAAGAGAGAGGCTATATGTACATGTATAACTGATTCACTTTGCTGTAAATCAGAAATTAATGCAACATGGTAAAGCAATTATAATAAAAATTAAAAAAAAAAAAAGCATGTTGAAAGAGTGGAAGAATGGCTCCCCCTTGCAGGCTTGGGGCTCTGGGGCTGGGCAGTCAGGATGACTAGGAGGCCAGGAGGCCATGGAGTCCTGCGCCTCCATTTTCTCAGTTGTGTCCCTAGTGGAAAGGAAGGACACCCACTTAGGAATGTGAGGACCAGCCCAAGGGAGCACAGGGGTGCCTGCTATGGCCCAGACTGGGTGTGGAGGGACATCCTTCTCCCCTTCACCCACGGCAGGCTGCATAGCATGTTGTAGTGACACGGATTTGAGTCAGATTGACAACTGTGCCCCTCCACGCCTGGCATAGAGCCTGGGAAGCTGAGATGAACAAGACACTGTTCAGCTCTGCGGAAGCTCACAGCCCTGGCTGGGGAGACCAGCCAGGACACGTGACAGGTGAAGAGGTTCAGGAGAAAACACGTGCCCCAAACAAACGCAAGCAGTGAGCAGACTGTACTGGTTGCCAAGGATGTTTGTGGCAGGAAGGAGAGTAGGACTTACTGATGGGGTAGGGGGCAGAGTGTCCCTGAAGGAGGGGACACGGGTGCTTGCTCCAGAGCACTGGTGGGATTTGAAGGGCTGAGAGATGGGAAGGACTAGTCCAGGTGTTAGGAATGGCGGCAAGAGGCAGAAAGAAGACCATGCCAGAGAAGGCTGGGCACTGTGGAAGGGAACAGGACAGGGAGTATGTACAGAAAGAACTGTACACAGAGCTCTGTTTCTGAGGAATGGATAGTCCTGAAGTCCTTAGAAACAGAGAAGGGGCATGAGTGAGCCCCTGACCCAAACTGAGGAAGGCAATGGTCCCTGCCTTGGGGTGGTTGTAGGGCAAGTGATGGCCATGGTGGGGAATTCTAAAGTCTGAGGATGGGGTGTCCCTACTGCAGGAGACGTGGCATTCGAGGTCTCCGGTATTGCAGAGAAAACCTTTTTTTTTTTCAATTGTTTTATTATTATTGTTATGAAAACATTTATTTATTTATTTGGCTGCACTGGGTCTTAGTTGCGGCATGTGAATTCTAGTTCCCTGACCAGGGATCCCCCTGCATTGGGAGCACGGAGTCTTAGCCACTGGATTATCAGGGGAGTCCTCATGCACCTTTTTTCTCTCCCTCTCTGTCCTTCCCTGTCCCCTTCTCCTTCCTCTTCTCCCATCTTTAACCTCTCTCTTCCTTCTCTGGTCTTGTCGCCACCTGGGCCTCAGATCTCTAGCTGCTTCCACCTTGTCGACCCTGAGGTGCTAAACACCGCCCTCCTCGGGGAGGCACTGTGGTCTTAGTTTCCCATCTGAGCGGGGAGAGGGTCCCTCCAGAGCCAGAGCACCCAGAAACATCCAGGCTGCCTCTCTGCCACTGACTGGCAGCTCCCAGACTCTCTCTAGGGCTCAGTCACCCCATCAGTACAATGGAGGCCCTTCTGCTGGGGTCCTGAGGCATCAGTGAGAGAGAAGAGGGGAGAACGTAGGTGCCTTGAGCTCCTCTGGGGCCTTAGAGAGTGCACCGATGATTGCTGCCTGCCCCAGGCCCCTCCCAGCTGCAGGCCTTGCTCTGTGGGCACTGATAAGAGCCTGGACCCCGATGGCTGACTTGTGTCTGGAAGTACACCAAACACCTGGCCAGCCCACCAGCCAGGGCCGGGTAGATAAAGGGGAGCAGGGCATCTGGGGCTCAGGAGGTGGAACACAGCTGGAAGAGGGTGGGGGGTGGGTACCAGATGACGGGGAAGGCTCCCTGGAAGCACAGGCCACCGCCTTTGTGTAATCACCCCGATACCACACATAGCTGTGCTGTCTTATCTCTGATGATTCGCAAACCACTCTCTGAAGTGGATAGTGTCATTAGCCACACTTTACAGATGAGAAAGCTGAGGTTCAGAGAGGCTTACCTGCCCCGGTTCCCTAGCAGGTAGATAGCAGAGGCAGCATTAAACCCTGGCCTATCTTGCTCCAGCTACTGCTCTAACCATGGTGCTGAGTTTGCCTCCCAGAAGATAAAATATCTATTAGCTGGTTTAGTATTAGTGACTAAGAGTATGGGTTCTGCAGTCAGGCTGCCACAATCCCAGCCCTGCCACTCACTGTGTGACCTTGGGCAAGTAACTCAACCTCTCTGTGCCTCAGTTTTCTCGTGTGTAAAATGGGGATAATCATAATGCTACCTCATAGCTCAGTTGGTAGAGAATCTGCCTGCAATGCAGGAGACCCGGGTTCAATTCCTGGGTTGGGAAGATCCTCTGGCGAAGGAAATGGCAACCCACTCCAGTATTCTTGCCTGGAGAGTCCCATGGACAGAGGAGCCTGGCGGGCTACAGTCCATGGAGTCACATGAGTAGGACATGACCTAGCGATTAAACTACCACCACCATAATGCTATCTACCCCATAGACAGGTTGCAGCATTAAGAAAGTTCATGCATATAAAGCACTCAGAATGTGCCTGGGCAGCCTGGATGGGAAGGGAACTTGGAGGAAAATGGATACATGTATATGTATGGCTGAGTCCCTTTGCTGTTCGCTTGAAACTGTCACAATATTGTTAATCAGCTATATCCCAATATAAAATAAAAAGTTAAAATGAAAAAAGAATAGTGCCTGGCACATAAAGAGCTCTCTTTGAATGTTTGCTGTCATTAGCTGTGCTCCTAGAGATGAAAGGCAGACTTGCTGTCTTCATTCCCTTCTGATTTTCCTTCAGTTCCCATGGAATTAACCTGTGTTTGGAGACCTTCAGGTGATGGGGGACGACTCCTTTCCCTCCCAACACCCCCTAGTCTCTTTGGCTAGAGTCCCTGGAAATGTTTCAAAATGAGCAGCGTCAGCTGACAATTTTCCTCCTAGGCTGGAGACAGAGTGGCTTGAGGATCCCCAAACATGGAGGAAAGAGAGGGCTGGGCGGCTGGGAGACCCTAGCTTGTGTGATTCAAGGGGCTGGTAAATAGGAGCCTGACAAGGACCCACACCTGGAGGGGGATCAGGTTCATCCCTCCACACACACACTCACACAACTCTGCTGCCACGTGCCAGCCTTTTTCCCCCTAACACCTGCTGCCCCACTCTTCCCAGCTGCAGGTACCAGTGGGCCCGTGCCCTGAGGGGTAACAACACACATGTTAACATTCTCACCCCACCACTGGCACCCCTTGGAGGGCCGGCGCCCATGCCCGCTTGCACCCAGATTCAGGTTGGCACCTGCAGAAACCTTCAGGACAGGTGACTCAGGACCACCCCAGCCCCTCCCTGCCCTGCTCACCTGCTCACAAGCCTCGAGGGTCCCTCGGCAAGCTTCTGCAGCCACCAGTGGCCTCTGCGCCGAGATGAGCTCACACCTGCTCTAGCCGGCAATAGGTCCCGGCTCCCGCGCCCCGGGAGCAGCTCCCAAACCCCTGACTCATGCCCCCGCCTCCTAATCTGCCCGCCCCACGGGCCCTGGGAGCCCCTTCCACCCCCCCTGCCCC
>SJXQ01001253.1:77495-149583 GCA_006408695.1 Aepyceros melampus
GTTATCTCTCATGTACATCTGGACAGCTGTGTCTGGCCCACTCCACCCAACCCCACTGGCCAGCCCCCAAGGCCTCCCAAGGCCCTCCTGGCCCCTACGATTCTCCTGGGTCTTCCTTCGTGGACTAGCCTTTGATGACTGGGTTCTTGGAGCACCCAGCCTCCAGGCAGGTCCGCCCCCACCTTGGATGCACCTGTCCTGCCTCTGTCCATCCTCACTCCGGCCAGACCCCTCTGCTCAGGCCCCAAGCTGCACAGTGCTTGCTTTCGCCTCCCTCTGTTCCTGGTGCCTTCCCTCGGGGGCTCACTCACTCTTCCTCTGCAGTCATCGCCTCCACCCCCAGGGGAACTAGCTCAAACAGCCCCTTCCCCTTCTTGCCCCAGGCTAGGGCAACCTAGCCACCCTCTCCTCAAGACTGCAACTGGCTCTGAAGAACTGGCACCTGGACGCTAAGACGCTGCCCCTCCGTCAACCTGAAACAATCTCAGGTCAACACAAACAACGTCCCCACACGGTGCTCTGAGCTCACAAAGCCCCAATGTCTGGGCACACTGGCTCCTCTGTCGGCAGCCCGGCCCAGGCCCCCGGGCCAGAGCAGCCACATTCTCGGCCCCCGCCATGGCCCTCCCCTCACCCCTCAGCAGGGCAGTCTCTGCTCTTGGGGAGTGAGGGTGTTTCTGGAGCTGGTCACCTGTTCCTGGGCTGAACGATGAGTTCAGATCGGCAAGGATGAACAGAGGTTTGAAAGCAGACAGAAAGGGGATTTTGTGGACACTGCAGACAGGGAGGAAACTGTCCCAGCCCCGTTGGAACCAGCCTGGTTGTGGGACATGGGACAAGTGCCTGCCCCTCTCTGGGCTTCTGTGACCTCATCTATAAAGGGAGAATGCCGGTTCCACGGCCGCCAGCCTGGGGATTTCCTGCTTGAGTTCGAACAATAGCAACCCAGAGACCAGGTCAGAGAGGTGGCATACCCAGCAATTCCACAGCCATTTCCTGGGTCTCACCACGAGCCCGCACGTGCCCAGCCCTGGCAGAGGGAGAAAGGGAATCTTGTTTGCTGAGGAATCTGGTCCAGGCACTGCCCTGCAGGCCTTCACCTGGTGGTCACACTTAATCCTTACAGCCCCCCACCCCCATTTGACAGAGAGGTAAAGTGGCTTCCCAGTAAAAAGAATAACCCATGACGGGACTTCCCTGGTGATTCAGTGGTTGAGACTCTGCACTCCCAAGGCAGGGGTCATGGGTTTGATCCCACATGTCACATCACTCAGTCAAAAAAAAGAAAGAACAGCCAATGAATGGACACCCACTCTGTTCAGGTTTCTGTGCCTGGGGCTTCACACACATCTCTCTCTGAGCTCTGCAAGCCCCTCTGAGGAAGGCACTGTTTATTACTGCTCTTTCCCTCTTACAGATGGGGAAGCTGGGTGAAGAGGTGGACGAATCCCCTCAGGCCCCTCCACTGGTATTCTGTCTGCTGCCAAGCCCTGGGCTCCCTCCTGCCACCCTTGGCCTTGATGCCAGTAGAAGCAGAGAGGTCCTGGTAAAGGGGTGCCTCCCAGTGCTCCACGTTGGTGCTCAGTTTCCCAGCTGGTGGCATGTGTCCCAAGGCCCAGTCCAGACTGGGTTGTTTCCTGTGATGCATGGCAGTGAATGAACGCCAGATGTAGGCCCTGCCTTCCCTGCACAGCCCAGAGGGCCCAGGCACCTAGCCCTCTGCCTATCTCTGAAGCCGAGAGGCAGCCAAGTGAAGGAGGCAGCCAGAGAGCACCTCTCCCAGGGCCAGAAAGGACCAGCAGCTAGCTAGGTGGGAGGCAAGGAGATGGTGGGATGACATAGGAATATCTGGCTTAGGAGGAGAAGCTACCCAGCTGTTCTGCAGGTACCAGCCCCTTGCAGCCCAAAAGTCACCCAGGCAGCATCAGAGCAGATGGGCCTCTGGTCCTTCTCCTCACACCATGTGCTCTTGATCATTCTTGTCACCTTGATTGAATTTGGCGGATGTTCCCCCCAAATCTGCCCAACGTCACATTTCCCTTGTTTTAAAGATTTTCCAGGAAGAAGTGATGGCTCTTCTCACTCATTTTATTCCAGTTTGGACTCGGGTCAGTTCAATTCATCTGAAGGTTCCAGTGCCGGGCACTGGGGAAATAAGACAAGAGAGAGGCTCCCTTCCCCTTGCCATGCCCCTCGGCTGGATGGAGATAATCAGAGGCCTGGACTCTGGGGAACTGAGCAGAGCTCCAGGACGTCTTGAGAGGACATTGGATCAGTCCACCCCGCAACCCCCTCATCTTCATCACTTACAGCCCCTTTTGCCATCCCAACCCCATCATTTTCTACAGCATGAAAGGAAGCACTTACCTGGTCCCTCTCCAAGGTCCGTGGATGCCTTTGTCAAAGTACGGTCTCATCAAAGTCATTGTCAAGGTCAAATGTGACAGGAGTGAGGTGAACTGAGGGTGAAGCCCCTAGCCAGGTCTGCGGAAGTCGCCTGGTGACTTGGTTGCAGACCCATCTGATGTTATTCCAGACCACACAGTTCAGATCCATGTGTTGGGACAGGTTGTCCCCGAGGGAGGCCCTGTGGACTGACTGTGACCTTCTCCTAAAGGGAGGAGTCCTTCTTATTTTCATTCAGCTTGGGACACGCTCAGTCCTCAGTGAGAAGTGAGGATTTGGCAGGGTACCGAGGAAGGGAAGGCTGCTTCCTTTCTCTTGGTCTGAAGAAACAGAGGCTGAGACTCTGTGAGGGGGTGGGGTGGAGTCATGGTGGCTAGGTGGCCTGCCCCCTACGATGGGCATGGCAGCAAGGTGTTAGGTGGGCCAGTGACCACTAAAGGTAGACCCCCCTAGTAATCTCACACCTGCTCTTCAGTCCCCAGGGGGTGATCCTCCAATGCTCTCCCCAGAAACCCAGCCAAGAAAGCCTTGCTGGACAGTTCCTCTGTGGGAACAGAAGGGAGGGTCGGGCCCAAGTCCAGAGCACAGCAGCCATGATGAGCAGTGGCAGCTAAGGAGAGTAGATGTCCAGATAGCATGGGGTGACCATTGAAGGGGACCAGCAGAGGGGACAAGTTCTGACCAGATGACCTGGACTCATGGGTATTGCCTAGTGAAGACATGACTTCCTGTGCCTTCTCAGACTGGGGACTCAGATCACTAGGATTTTGCCCTAAAGGCACATGCCTCATGGCTAGGAGGACCTCTAGGTTCAGTGTGAACTGCTGTGGCAGGTGGTTCTGCCCTTGGTTAAGTGACCTTGAGCTGATCACCTCATCTCTCCCATGTTGGTTTTCACTCTGGGCCATTGTGTGGACCAGATGGGATGACAGATGGAAAGGGGCTTGAGAACATAATCTGCTCTGGATGTAGGTAAGGGACTGAGTTGTGAACGGGGAAAATGAGCCATGAAGATTAAAGGTCACCTGTGGCTCAGATGACTAGGGCCACACAGCATCCATCCTCAAGGAGTTCAATGGAGACAGCAGGTGTTAGCACATAACCAGAGTCTGATGACAACAAGGGGTGTGGACAAAGAACGGGGGGCCCCGAGGGAGGAGTAATTTAGGAAGTGAAGATGTCTCCACGGAGTCCTCTGAGCGGAATTTTAGGAAAGCCCATGAGACTTACCCCTGTGGTCCATTGGTTAAGACCCTGCTCTTCCACAGCAGCTGGCATAGGTTCAATTCCTGGTCAGGGAATTAAGCTCCCTCATGCCTCACGGCACAGCCAAAAGGATTGAAGTGGGTACAATAACAATCAGAATAATAAAATAATCTGAAAAAATAAAGTTTTAAAGAAAAATCCATCAGGAGAAATGGAAGCAAGCCTTCTCAGGTGGGGGGAACAGAGCTCGAAGGTACAGCATGGGTTGAGGACGAGAGCAGTGTGGAGTGAATGGAAGTAGGGCAGTAATCCTTGGGGCTGTGAATGGACCAGTCATCCTTACAGAAAGCGGTGAGGGGTGAGGGGGTGGGGAACAGGGGAACGGACTGGAACTGGAAAGTTGTGTTCAGAGATGAGTGGGTCCAGCCCTCCTCTCCTGGAATCCTGTACCGCTTGACTTGCATCCCCCCCACCTTGGGCTGGCCTGGGGCGGGGGCAGCATCCTGCAAGGAAGCTTCTGTCTGTCTGGGGGCAGCCAGGGCAGATCTTGCAAATATAAGACACTCAGAGATATGAACTGGGAGTCAACAGGATCCCCTGAGAGCTGAGTGCTCAAGGAAGAGGGGGAGGAGGGCTCCAGCAGGGCCTTTAAGGATGGGTGGGGTTTCTCCAAGAGCGGAGGAGGAGGGCAGTCAAAGGGGGGCCTTGGAGAGCTGGGAGGCCTCCCTGCCTCTCCAGAGATCACAGGGTAGGGGCTGGCACGGGGTAGGGGCTGGCCCAGGGAATAGCATCTGTTCAAGGGGCCTCAAGTTGGGGCTGTGAGCTGCCTCAGAGTTTTGACACTTGCTCTTCTCAGAAGGTTCTGTGTTCTCTAGGTTTCTAGGTCCTTTTTTTTTTTTTTTTTTTTGGCCACATGGCTTGGCTTGCAGGATCTCAATTCTATGACCAGAGGTTAAACACAGACCATGGTAGTGAAAGCCTGAAATCCTAACCACTAGGCCATCAGGGAACTCCCTAGGCTTCTGGGTCTTGACACATGTTGTTCCCTTGTCCTGAGGCTCCTTTCCTTTATATATCTGTTGAACTGAAGCTTCAGGGCTCAGCTCTTGCACCCCTGACTCTGTGAAGCCTCCCTCCTCCCACACTCCTCACCCCTGGCAGCTTGAAATGGCTCAGCCCAAGCCCACCTATGTCACAGCCCATCTGGGCTCTACTGGGATGATCCATGCATGGCCCGGTCTTTCTCCTCCACAGATTGTAAGCCCTAAGGACAGAGACCATTGCTCAGTCCATTTAACCTTCCCCACAGCTCTGCCCAAAGTTATAGTTCATATGTGTTGACTTTGAATGGAATCAATCAAAAATTGGTCCCTTAGCCCACAGCTGAAAGCATGGATGAGACAATACTATTTGAAAAAGACCATATGGGTGATACGCATTCAAAATATTGTTTAATTCTAACCTTTACCTCTAAACACAAATAGGTAAAGAAACAAAGTCTGGCCTCATCCAGTCTTCACTTGGTTCCTCATGCCCCAAATCGAGGCACTTCCTTGATTCTTCTCTTTCCCTCACCGTACATCCAACCACAGCTCATACTATTGGCTCCACCTCCAAGGTCCCATCCTCTTCTTTCCATCTCTACTGTTTCTCCCCAGGTCCACAGTCCTGCTCCTCCATCACCCCAGGAGCCTGGAACATGGCCTCCTGGATTCACTCTAGGCCCTTACAATGCAGGGGCCACCTGCCATTCAGAGTGACCTTTGAGAAACAGAAATCAGAAGACATCACTCCCCTGGGTAACGTCCTTCATGAATTCCCCACACCCACTCCTTGCTCCGGACTATTCCTGTCCTCCTCTCCCCCCTGCCTTTCTGCTTTGTCAGGGCAACAGCATCATTCCTGCCTGGGTCTCCTCACCCTGCCTGGATGCTCCTCCCCAACCTCCCTCTGCCTATTCAGGTCTCAAATCAAATGTTAAGTCCACATCTTTTATCACCCACTTAGAGAAAACTCCAACCACTCTATCCCACATCAAGGAAAATCAGCGCGGGCCATGTATGAGAGAAAGTCTCAAATCATATTGACTTACGCAAGACCAAAGTTTATTTCTATTTGATGTGAAAGCCTGGAAGTAGAAGGTCTAGAGGCTTCCCTGGTTTGATTCCTGGGTTAGGAAGTTGCCCTGGAGAAGGGATAGGCTACCTATTCCAGTATTCTTGGGCTTCCCTGGTGGCTCAAGTGGTAAAGAATCCACCTGCAATGAGGGAGACCTGGGCTTGATCCCTGGGTTGGGAAGATCCCCTGGAGGAAAGCAAGGCAATCCACTCCAATATTCTTGCCTGGAGAATTCCATGGACAGAGGAGCCTGGTGGGCTACAGTCCACAAGGTCGCAGAGAGTCGAACATGACTGAGTGACTAAGCACGCACAACGCAGGAGGTCTAGGCTGGCCCCCCGAAGTATCAGGAACCCTACCCAGGTATCTTCCATCTGTGGCATTATCAGAGGTGTTTTCCTCCTCCTGGTCCAACATGGCTGTGTGAGCTTCAGCTATCACTGCTGCATTCCAGCCAATTGGAAGACATGCCCTTTTCTTTAAGGACATTTCCCAGCGGTGGCTTCTGCTTACATCCCTATAGTTAGGACTTAACCTCATGGCTACACTGAGCTTCAAGGGAGCCAGCCATCTGCCCAGAGTTACACAGGAAAAAGAGGAGTGGAATTGTCCAGTTCATTCCCTGGATGGGAAATCAAGATCTTGCAGTCAAAAAAAAAAAGAGAATGAAAATGAGAGGACAGTAATCTCAGCCAGGATCACATCACTTGCTTTTTCCTATCAGGTGATAATTTCCCATTCAATTTATTGTTATCTCTCTCCACTAGACCATGAACTCCATGAAGATAAGTTCTTTTTATTTTTATGCTTATTAAAAACTTACTGTAGTAATAATTGACTTTTTAAAATAATTGACTTATAATAATATGTAAGTTTTAGGTGTACAACATAGTAATTCACATTTTTTAAAGACTATATGCCCTTTATAGTTATTATAAAATGTTAGCTATATCCCCCGTGGAGTATAATATATCCCTGTAGCCTATTTATTTTATACATAGTAGCTTGTTGAAGACAAATTCTTTGCTAGGCTTGTCCATCACTGTACCTAGCACAAGGTAGGCTCTGAATTTTTATTAAATAAAAGATTGAAAGGCTCTCCACAATAATTATATGAAGGATGCATTCTCAGTCCCATTTTACTGATGGTGAAAATGAGGCTCAGAGAGATTAAGTAACCCCCCTAAGGTCACACAGTAGGCAATAGGGCCAAGATCCCTGGGGTTCCAGTGTTTTTTCAACTTTCACTCACATGCTGGTTTCCCTGATCCTTCAGCTCCACCCTGAATTAGTTAGACGCCAGGACACAAATACCTGGAGTCTGTAAATGCATTTCCCTAGGAAATTCTTTCTCAAACTCCCATTTACGCTGCCTTTAGCCTTAATGGGATAAACACAAAAAATGATTGGGATAGGTTTCTGTAACCTTTCTGCTACTCACTAGGTGAGGCTGTTACATAGGATCCCTGAGATAAATGCCTCCTTGAATTAAGCACATTTCATCCTTCCCTCCCAGGGCTGTTAGGAGGATTAAATGAGATAACACATTTATCTCATGGTGGGAAAGCTCTTTGAAAAAGACTCCGTGGTCACTAGATGGTCGGCCCCTACTGTATGCAGAAACATGGAACACAGATTACTGAGGCTAAGCTGCAGCTTCTTAGGCCCCAAGAACTCTCTAGTAAGTGAATGAAGCGGTCAGGGAAGGCTTCAAGGAGGAAGCATTCCTCCCCCCCGGCCAGCCCCTTGTGTTGCCCGGCTTGTGGGATCTTAGTTCCCAGACCAGGGGTCGAACCTGGGCCCTCGTCACTGAAAGCACAGAGTCAACCACTGGATGGCCAGGGAATTCCCAAGGAGGAGGCGTCTTGAAAGGTGGTACTCTAGTGTAGAACATTTGACCAAATTATCTCTGTTCCCTGTGTGCTGACCCCTGAGGTCACTACCTTTTTCCAACCTAGTCCACAGGAGCCTGCATCTTCCCAGCCTCGCCAGGACTGTCTCATCCATCTCTAATCCCACCATCTAGCCCCAGGGGTGAAAGCACAAATCACAAGTGGAGACAGCAGCTCTAGGGTGCTCACACATCCCCAGAGACCACAGAGCTTTGAAATGAGGAAGAGCTGGGGACTTTCCCGGCAGTCCAGCAGTTAGAACTTTGCCTTCCAATGCAGAAGGTATGGGTTCGATCCCTGGTTGGGGAGCTAAGATCCCACATGCCTCACAGCCACCTCCCCAAAAAGCCCAAAACAAAACAGAAGCAATATTGTAATAAATTCAATAAAGACTTAAAAAAAAAAGACTTTAAAAATTGCTGTTGTTTTCACTCACTAAGTCGTATCTGACTCTTTGCAACCCATAGACTTCAGTACTTCAGGCTTTCCTGTCCTTCAGTATCTCCCGAAGTTTCCTTAAATTCACGTCCACTGAGTCCGTGCTGCTATCTACCCATTTCATCATCTGCCGCCCTCTTCTCCTTTTGCCTTCAGTCTTTCCCAGTATCAGCTCTACGTTTTTATAAATCTTAAAAAAAAAAAAAAGAAGGAAGAGTTTAGTCTTAGAATAAGCCTCAGCCCAGGGTGAGACACTGAAATCTCTCCACCTCATCTTTTTCCCATTAAGTAGCAACACCTGACCCTCTGCTTCCTCATCCAGACAGCAATATTTGATTGCAGGGCATAAAGACCACCTTTCCTAAGGTCAGCTATCGTTACTCACAGGCTGTGCAACTGTTGATCCTCACAAAACTGGAGGAAAAGGGAGGACACAGAGAGGTCATGTAACCAGAGGTCACAAAGCTCATTGGCAGCCGCCCGGAGCAGGATTCGCTCACAGACAGCCACGGTCCACAGCTTGGCATGGGGACAGGGAGGGAAACCTCTCAAGGAAATGGCTCTTCTGGGTCAGTGAGAGTTCAAGGCCATGCAGGCCAGGGCCCAGGAGCAGGGCAGGGGCGGGGCTACAACAGACTGGAAACTGCCGCCCACTAGACTGACCCAGGCCTGCAGAGCAGGTGGGCCAGAGTTCCTTGGATCCACTGGGAGAGGCTCAACACCCTACTCTCACTACTGGGGGCCCAGTGACCCCAGACACAGGTCTGGGTGGGGTGCTCTATACCCGAAGGACCTGCGGGGAGGTGCAGAGAGCCTGAGGGCTGGGGGAGAACCTGCTGGAGTCCAGGGAGCAGGGGGAGACAACACGTCCTGTGGCCTCTGTGCTTGGGAGCAGGGATCTGGGCGTGGGGAACCCTGTGTGGGCAGAGAGCCTGTAGAGAGGGTCCTTTCTTCCTTCCCACATGCTCCAGGGACCTGCTGACCACACATGCCTACCCGCCCCCCACCACCACCAGCCACTCCTGGTGCCTAAGGATAAAGTCCAATTCTTCCTTCTGACCTCCTGGCCTGGTCTTCCTGTCTGTGAACTTGCGCCTGATCCCAGGCCTTGCCCAACTGGTTCTAGCCTTCATGCCTTCCCTTGAACTGGTTAAAGGTTAAAATTGAGCTCAGTCCCTTCTCCTGTCCAGGCAGCTACCCTTCAGTTGACCCAACACAGACGACCGCCAGTCCTCTGTGGGGATCTCTTCCCCTCCCTGCGGGGCCCCCTGTGATTGTCACCTTCTGCTTTCAGGGCGGGCCTGCACCCAATAGGACCTCAGGACTAGGGGTGGCAGGGACTGACCACAGCTATCCAGGCTGTCAGCCACCCAGTTGGAAACTGCCTCTGCCCTCCCTCTTTCTCACCCTTTGGAATACTCAGAACCAGGGGCTTCCCTGGTGTCCACTGGTTAAGACTTTACATGCTTCCAAGGCAAGAGGCCTGGGTTCGATCCTTGGTCGGGGAACTAAGATCCCACACGGTGCGTGGTGTATTTAAAAAAGTAAAATGGAATGAAATAGAACTACGGAGCAGCCACTTCTGCCGGGTGGGAAGGGGTGGGGGGATTTGTGCCTGCCGTGCCTGTGTTCACTAGTGAGTGTCTGTGTGACAAGACAGGTGTTGGTGGACCCTGGGGAGAGGAAGAAGGTGGGAGGGTATTAGCTTCCACCCTCCCTCAGTCTTGCCCCTGGCCCGTCTCTCACTTATATCCTCTGAGATTCACAGTAGACCCACCCCTCCTCTGGGCAGGTGGGTCTCCCTGTCAGTCTGGGCCTCCCCTGCACCCCAGTCCATGAAAGCTTCTCTCTCCATCCCTGCTGGAGGAGGTCAGATGGCTTCTTCAGAAAAGAGCCCAGCCTGACTTGGGGGACTGCCCCTCCCTCAGCGAACAGCTCCACCCCTTCTTGGCCTTTTCTATCTTCTGAGGCAGATGTGTGGGGCCTCTGCCTGACAGCTGATGGCGAAGTCTGTCTCTGGGGGCCTGGGCTCATGGGTGTGTCTCCCACTGGGTATGTGTCTCTGTGGTATGCGTGTGGGCAGGGGGACGGTGGTGGGAGGAGTTGTAGTTAAACCAATGGCTTTGGAGTCAAACCAGCTGGGTCTGGCCTCTTACTAGCTGTGTGACCTTGAGTAAGTTTCCAGATGTCTTTGAAGTCTCAGACTCTTCATCCATAACACCCAGTCTCCTGGAGAGGCTGTGCAGGTGGAACGAGATGTGGTCCAGGAAGCGCTTAGCACAGCTGCAGTCACATAGTAAAGTCTGCTAAATGGTAGGTTTGGTGGTTAAGAGAAAACCCCAATGAGCACCACGGTCCTTCGATATGTTGGACCTTGACGTCTGATGCTCCTGGCAGGTGAGGGTAGAAGCCCAAAGGCCTGGCCGATAGGGAAGGCCACTGGGTCACCCAAACCCTGACCCTTGCTTCTCCTTCTTCGGGAACTATTCCTATCAGGGGACCTTGATCTGCCCACCCCCCTCCTCCCAGCAGGAAGGCTGAACTCTGGGGAGACCTCAAGAGGGAAACCTCTGTTCTTCCAGTGAGCCCCTGGTCTTCCTTGAGGGGAAGCCAGCCAGCTCCAGCAGACCCAGCTTAATAACTCAACTGTCCCTCTGAGAGCCTGGACGAGGGCAGAGAGCCCCAAAGTGCAAACTGCTTCTTGTTTAATTTTTTTTAAAGCAGCACTTTTTAATTTTTATTTTATATTCAAGTTGATTTATAATGTTGTGTTAGTTTCAAGTGTACAGCAAAGTAATCCAGTTATACCTATACATATATCCATTCTTCTTCTGATCCTTTTCCCATATAGGTTATTAGAGAATATTGAGTTCCCCGTGCTATACAATAGCTCCTTGTTGATTATCTATTTTATATATAGTAGTTTGTGTATGTTCATCCCAAACTCCTAAACTCCCAAACTCCCAAACTCCCGCCTTGTTTCTTTTTGAATAGACCTGGAGCAGCCAATCAGGAACCAGAGCCTCAGCTCTACACTTCCACTGGTTAATTTCAAGTGGGGCCTGACTGGTGGTGCTGAAGGACCCTGGTGGGGCAGGGTGGGGAGTACAAAGCAGTGTCTGCACAGGCCTGGGCCCCTATCTCAGGATCCAGTGTTGTCAGCTGGGCGATTTGGGAGGGGCCCACATTAACTCATCTTGTCTGGGAGGAAAACACTGGCTCTGATACCTGAGGGGAGAGAAGGATGGGGGAAGGGTTTACAGTCTGTGCCTTAGTTTTTATTTAATTTATCTGGCTATGCCTGCTCTTATTTGTGGCACGTGGGAGCTTCTGCTGTGGCATGTGAACACAGTTGTGGCATGTGGGATCTAGTTCCCCGACCAGGAATTGAACCTGGGCCCCATGGACTGGGAACGCAGAGTTTTAGCCACTGGACCACAAGGGAAGCCTCAGTTTTCCTTTGGATAACTGGAGGAGATGGGGTTTTCTAAGCCTCAACTTTGAGAAGATGAGGAAGTTAGTTTACTTATTCATCTAAGAAGCAGGTCTTCAGCATTTATTTTGCATCTATTAATGTGTCAGGCACCCTGCTAGGTGCTTGGGGATACAGAAAGCCAGGCAGACAGGCCTGGTAACCTCAGAGTCTGGGGGAGAGTAAAGACTGCAGTCCTGGGACTGTGCAGAGAATGGCAACAGCCCAGAACCCATGGGAGCTTCCTGTGTAAAAAAATCACTTCATTTTGGCCAGCAAACCCCAGGAGGGAGCAGGGATTCCCTCTTGTGGTTTAGCAGAGAGGTAAACAGATGCACTCAAAGCAATATAGCAGGTGTGTCTGTGAAGGAATGAGCCCATGGCGGGGGAGGGATGTGCCGTCTCTTTATCTCAGCCACCTTAGAGGGTGGCTGCTGAGAAGGCCTGCCGGTACCTGCGGTGCATGGGCACCCTCATCCTTCTGCCTCATCTGCCCACAGATCCCAAGCCTTGCATGGCCAGAGGGCATCCTCTCACACCCCAGGCTCTGGTGCTGGAGAATATCACTCAGACCAGACATGGCCCAGCTCCTGGATTTGACTCCAATAAGCTCTTCAGTCTTTGCGTGTGTGTGCTCAGTGCTCAGTCGTGTCCAATTCTTTGGGACCCTATGGACTGTAGCCTGCCAGGCTCCTCTGTCTGCAGAATTTTCTAGGCAGGACTACTAGAATGGGTTGCCATTTCCTTCTCCAGGAAATCTTCCTGGCCCAGAGACTGAACCTGAGTCTCTTGTATCTCCTGCATTGGCAAGCGCACTTAAGTTCTTTGACCAAAGGAGATATGATTCCCAGGGTGATAGTGGCTTCCATGTCCTGGGGTGACCAGAAAACTTTCAAGGATGTCAAGGGGCTGTACTGAGAAGTCCTTCTTTTGGGCAAGGACAGGGTGAGCATCAGAAAGAAAGATATAATTAGGCTAACTTGAAACAAACCAGGTGTGAGACACAGCAAGGCACCGCAGACAGGATGCCTTGTGGGTCAAAACGTGCTTATGGCACTGGACAGGCCAGTGCAGGAGAAATAGCCCTCCTTGTGCCCAAGGTGGGCAGAAAATGAAGTTAAGAAAATGAGCACGGACATAAGATGCCTCTACCTGCTGGTTCCCTCTCTTCATTTTGTACTTTGAAAACAGAGTTTAGGGACTTCCCTGATAATCCAATGGTTAGGTTAGGACTTTTCACTTTTACTTCAGAGACCTGGGTTCAATTCCTGGTCAGGGAATTAAAATCCTGCAAGCCACATGGCGCAGCCCTCAAACCCCACAAAACACAGAGTTTAGATTATCAGGAAGTGACCATTCCAAACAGAACCCTCAATTTGCCTGATAACCAGACATAATACTTTTGGAAACAATCATATTTGTGTATGTTTTGGGAATCATTTAAGTGTTCAGAGAAGTCAGCCATGTTTTCATTATAGTATGTAATTGTATTAATAGTAACACCTCTATAGCTCAAGTGACTTAGTACAAATCTAACACTTACCAACTCTGTGACCTTGGGCAAGTGACTTCACCCCTCTGGGCTTCAGTCGCCTCAGCTGCAAAACGGGACAAGTTAGTTGCTCAGTCGTATCTGACTCTTTGCGACCCTGTGGACTGTAGTCCATCAGGCTCCTTTGTCCATGGAATTCTCCAGGCAAAGATACTGGAGTGGGTAGCCATTCCCTTCTCCAGGGGATCTTCCCGACCCAGGGATCGAACCTGGGTCTCCTGCATGGCAGGCAGATTCTTTACCATCTGAGCCATCATACTTACCTTCCTTGAAGGGCTGTTGTGAGGATTAATGAAGTAACATATGTAAGGCACATCAAACAGTGCTTTGGGCATAATAAAGACAATATTCAATGTTACCAATTTTTATCATCATTGTATTGGTAATTCATGTTTAAAATGTTAGGAGAAATTTAATTTGTCAAATTCCTAAGTGTTAATTTGTGCTTGGGTGACTATCAGAGAGGTTGGTTGCTTATTTTTATTTGCTTATTTATTTTTTGACTGCACTTGTGGGATCTTACTTCCCTGACCAGGGACTGAACCCAGGGCCACAGCAGTGAAAGTGCCAAGTCCTAACCACTGGCCCACCAGAGAATTTCCTTTTTTATTTTATTTATTCTATTTCTTTTAAAGTGACATCAATTATTTAGTAGATACAGAAGGTTAATAAACTGGACACAAAACAACGTTCAGGTAATAGTGAGGATTTCTCTCCATCAATAAAGATTCTTAAAGGTTGAAGTTTCTAATAAACAACCTCTCCTCCCTGGAGAATCCCAGGACGAGAGCCTGGTGGGCTGCCGTCTATGGGGTCGCACAGAGTCGGACATGACTGACGTGACTTAGCAGCAGCAGCCTCCCACAAGGCCTGTAAACTTGTCTGCAGTGACACCACCGATCCTCTAGGGGGCTCAGGCTGTTCCATGGGACACTCAACTTCTCTGGAGCGCTCCACTCCCACCCTGGGGCACAGGCCACTCTGGACTTCCTCCCTCTGCCCTCCCCACTCTCCCTCCCCAACTTATTCCTTCCCCATAGCCCTAAAGGAGCTCAAGTCTACCCATAGAAATAACCAAACAAGCTTCTTTTGACCCTAGAGAGGTTGCTCTGTTGCTCTCCTCGCCTTCAAATGCATAGTACTCTCCTCATTCTCTCACCTCTCATTCCCTCCTCTGCCCAAGACAGCTCAGCTTCTCCTCTATCTCCCCTTTCCACTAATAACCTGCAAGCTGTCAAGTCTCATGAACACTGCCCAGCTCCCCAGCTGGGTTTCCTCATAGCATTTGACATGTGCAGCGTCTCCCTTCTTAGAGGTATCTGCTCTCACTTCCCCTCCTATCTGTTGGATGGTTTCTCCTCTATCTTCTTGGCTGGCTCATCTTCCTCCTATCACCTCCCCCCACGTTGATGCTCCCCCAAGTTCATCTTTCTTGGGCTATCTTCTCGCTCCACTTTGCATGCTCTTGCAACTTGGCCCTCATCCAAGGTGAACTAGCTCAGCCAGTGACAACCCAGTCTACCCAGTGCTCAAGCCAGAAACCTGGGAATGACTGCAAAGCCTCCACCTTGTCTGGCCGATTACCAAGGAACTGCCCATTGACTTGTCTATAACTAATGACCTTTTAAAACCCAACTTGGAGCCTGTCACTCCTTGCTAATGTTCAGAACTCACAGTTGGGGGTTGGGGAGAGAAGAGAGGGGATAGTTAGGGAATTGGGGATTGACATGTACACACTGCTGTGTTTAAAATGGGTAACCAAGGACTTACTCTATAGCAGAGAGCACTCTGCTCAATATTATGAATAACCTAAATGGGGAAGAATTTTAAAAAAGAGATACATGTATATGTAAAATGGAATCACTTTTCTGTACACTTAAGACTGTTGCAACATTGTTAATCAACTATACTAGAATATAAAATAAAAAGTTAAAAAATGCCACTAATGTTCAGGAACTTCCCTAGTGGTCCAGAGGTTAAGATTCCGGACTTTAGCTCCTGGGTTGGGAAACTAAGATCCTATATACCCTGTGGCTCAGCCAAAAAAAAAATTTTTTTTTAATGCTAATGTTCAAATCCTGTAGCTCTGTATAACCTTGAGTTTCATTCTTCCTCTTCATTCTCTCCACTTATATACTAAACTACATGTAGATTCTATATGATTAGCACAGGCTATGGCACACAGTAGGTACTCAATAAGTGTTTGTTGAACGTGCATACTGAAAGGTGAAGATAAGAAGATGGGAAATACATATACCATGCAGTTTCCAGTGGCCAAAGCTAGAACAATTTGAACAACAAAATAGAACAAATATCCATGAGTCCATATTGACATACTTAAGTAATTGCATAAATTAATAAGTGGAGCAGGAGACAAATTTCCCAGGTGGAAGAATTCCAAATAATGTATCAATATATTGATGACACTCCTCTCTCAAGGATGGGGAACTTGACTCCCCTCATCCCCCCTTTTAAACCATTTTTTAAAGTTTTTATTGAATTGCTTATTAATATGATACTGCTTCTGATTTGGTTTTTTGGCCCCTGAGGTGCGTGGGGTCTTAGCTTCCTGACCAGGGATTGAACCTGCACCCCTTGCACTGGAAAGTTAGTTAAGTCGCTCAGTTGTGTCCAACTCTTTGCAATCCCATGGACTGTATATAGCCCACCAGGCTCCTCCATCCATGGGATTCTCCAGGCAAGACTACTTGAGTGGATTGCCATTTCCTTCTCCAGGGGATCTTCCCGACCCAGGGATCGAACCTGGGTCTCCCGCATTAGAGGCAGACACTTTAACCTCTTAGCCACCAGGGAAGAGCCTTGCATAGAAGGTATATTCTTAATCACTGGACCAGGAAAGTCTCATGACTCCCCCTGCTTTAAGTGTGGGCTGCACATAGTGACTACTTAAAAACAAATAAAAATCCTGCAAATTACAGTGGAATAACTTGACAAACACTAGTTTAGGCAGCAACAGAGTCAACATCATCAATCATAAATTATATTGATATTATGTACACTTGAGGTGATGGGATGGAAACGGGACTCTGTGATCTTCCTCCTCAGAATTCATAACTGAGTCTAGTCAAGAGAGAAGTATCAGACAGGCAACAGCATGATGGTTAATTCCATGTGTCAACTTGGTTAGTCCACAGTACTCAGCTATTCTATCAAACCACTAATCTAGAGATCGCTATGAAGGTATGGGGTTAATATCTACAATCTTTTGCCTTTAAGGATATTCTGGATGGTTCTCATCCAATCAGCTGAAAGCCCATAAGAGAAAAACTAAGGGTTCCTTGAGGAAGGAGAAATTCTGTGAACTGCAATGTCAGTGCCTGCCCTACAGATTTCAGGCTCGTCTAACCAGCCCTCACAATTGACTAAGTCAATTCCTTGGCAATAAAACAGTAAATCAATCAATCAATCTTCTCTCTTTCTCTGTAAATATTTATCTATAAATATATCTAGAAATACACAAATATATCTATATTTTCATATATCTATCTATATTCATATATATATGTCTGTCTATATATATATATATATATAGAGAGAGAGAGAGATGTTTATATATCTATATGTGTCCACCTATTTGTTTTACTGGTTCTCATGGGTTAAAGAAGAAACCATAAGGAAATTATACAATGCTTTGAAATGAATGAAAAAAATTGTGGGATATGGCTACAGCTATATTCACAGAAAAATTTATAGCCTTAATTGTATATATTAGAAAATAAGTATATAATGGACAATCTAAGTTACACAGTTCTTTTTTAAAAATTACTTTAGATATTTATTTGGAATTAATCCTTGAGAGGAACCAGACTTATTCTTTCTTGTATCTCAGCCTACTTCTTGGGGCTTTCTTTCCTTTTTTTTTTTTTTTGCAGGATCTTAGTTCCCTGATAAGGGATCAAACCTGTGTCCCCTACAATAGGGATGCAGAGTCCTAATGACTAGCCCAAGGAATTCCCTAAATTACCTATTTCTATAATTTAGCAGGAGCTTCCAAGTGGCGCTAGTGATAAAGAACCCACCTGCCATTGCAGGTTAGACATAAGGGGCATGCATTTGATCCCTGGGTTGGGAAGATCCTCTGGTGGAGGGCATGGCAACCCACTCCAGTATTCTTGCCTGGAGAATTCCATGAACAGAGGAGCCTGGCAAGTTGCAGTCCATGCAGATGCACAGAGTTGTACACCAGGGAAGTGACTTAGCATCCATGCATAACTCAGCAGAAAAACAAAATGAGTCCCTTAAAAGTAGAAAGAAGAAAAAAATAATAAAAATATATGAAATATAGAATGAAATATCAATAAAGGGAATCAATAAAGACAAAGGTAGTTCTTTAAGTAGATTAATAAAATGTAAAAATCTCCAGTGTGATTTATCATGAAAGAAAAAGATCACATACTGCAAATATCAGAAATGAAAAGAGTTTCATTACCAAATTTAGGGACATTTGAAAAAATAAGAGAATATCATGGGTACATTTATCTTATACCAAAGAATTTAAATTTTTTAATAAGATAGACAAAGTCCTAGAAAGTTATGATATCATAAACCAACTCAAGAAGAAATAAGGGAATTATATCTCATCATGATGGAATTATAGGGTCTTGCTGTCTTGCAAGTGGAAACAGTGGCAGACTTTATTTTTGGGGCTCCAAATCATTGCAGATGGTGACTGCAGCCATGAAAGTAAAAGGCGTTTCCTCCTTGGAGGGAAAGTTATGACCAACCTAGACAGCATATTGGGCTTCCCTGGTGGCTCAGAGGTTAAAGCATCTGCCTCCAGTGCGGGAGACCCGGGTTTAATCCCTGGGTTGGGGAGATCCCCTGGAGAAGGAAATGGTGACCCACTGCGTATTCTTGCCTGGAGAATCTCATGGACGGAGAAGCCTGGTAGGCTACAGTCCACGGGGTCACAAAGAGTCGGACACAACTGAGCGACTTCACTCACTCACTCACTCACTCAGACAGCATATTAAAAAACAGAGACATTACTTTGCCGACAAAGATCTGTCTAGTCAAGGCTATGGTTTTTCGAGTAGTCCTGTGTGGATGTAAGAGTTGGACTGTGAAGAAAGCTGAGCACCAAAGAATTGATGCTTTTGAACTGTGGTGTTGGAGAAGACTCTTGAGAGTCCCTTGGACTGCAAGGAGATCCAACCAGTCCATCCTAAAGGAGATCAGTCCTGGGTGTTCACTGGAAGGATTCATGTTGAAGCTGAAACTCCAATACTTTGCCACCTGATGCAAAGAGCTGACTCATTGGAAAAGACTCTGATGCTGGGAAAGATCGAGGGCAGCAGGAGAAGGGAACAGCAGAGGATGAGATGGTTGGATGGCATCACCGACTCAATGGACATGAGTTTGGGTAAACTCCGGGAGTTGGTGATGGACAGGGAGGTCTGGTGTGCTGTGATTCATGGGGTCGCAAAGAGTTGGACACGACTGAACTGAACTGCCATCTTGCTTAAACAAGAAAACTAGATAAAATATCTGAAACAACTGTTTTAGACATTGGATGATAGGCAGTACAGGGCTGAGATATCCAAAAGAAAGGGAACAAGCAAAGTGAGCCCAATGATTGCCTCAAGTTCTGCCTGAAGGCACTCTCTAAACCACAGTGTCAGGAAAGGGTTCCAATGTCAGTCGGGAAGGGGTCCCAGTGTCAGGAAGGGGTCCCAAAGCAGTAGGTTTGCTGGGTCAGGATGAGAGATCACAGCTTAAGGAGGCTGTAACACTTGGAATTTACAAAGTAGAGTATTAAAGAAAAGGAAGCTGTGTAGAGAGAGCGCTCCAGTGACATGCATGAGTGTTCTTGAGAGAGTCTTTGAGTTAACTAAACCACTCATGTGAGAGTCAAACACTGCACATCTCAGGTTGGACAAGCTGTGAGCTACAGGATTCCCAGAGCTTACAGAAGGCTAGGATATAATCAAGTTTTGATCACCCAGAGTGGAGAATATTCCTTAAAATATCCAGGTCATTCAGCAGAGACCCCAGAAAGTTAACACTTCAGTAGTTAATGAGAGCTATTTCAGCTTTATTAAGTTTGGATTGTATATTGTCACTCTGTTTATTTAACTTATATGCAGAGTACATCATGAGAAATGCCAGGCTAGATGAATCACAAACTGAAATCAAGATTGCTGGGAGAAATATCAGCAACCTCGGATATGCAGATGATACCACTCTAAAGGCAGAAAGAGAAGAGGGGAACTAAAGAGCCCCTTGATGAGGGTTAAAGTGAAAAGTGAAAAAGCTGGCTTGAAATTCAACATTTTAAAAACTAAGATCATGGTATTTGGTCCCATCACTTTATGGCAAATGGAAGGAGAAAAAGTAGGAGCAGTGACAGATTTTATTTTCTTGGGCTCCAAAATCACTGTGGACAGTGACTGCAGCCATGAAATTAAAAGATGCTTGCTCCTTGGAAGGAAAGCTATGATAAACCCAGGCATCATGTTAAAAAGCAGAGACCTCACTTCCCTGACAAAGGTCTGTCTAGTCAAAGCTATGATTTCACCAGTAGTCATGTATGGATGTGAGAGTTGTACCATAAAGAAAGCTGAGTGCCAAAGAATTGATGTTTTTGAATGGTGGTGCTGGAGAAGACTCTTGAGAGTCCTTGGACTGCAAGGAGATCCAACCAGTTAAACCTAAAGGAAATCAACCCTGAATATTCATTGGTTGGAAGGACTGAACTGAAGCTGAAACTCCAATACTTTAGCCACCTGATGCAAAGAGCTGACTAATTGGCAAAGACTCTGATGCTGAGAAAAATTGAAGGCAAAAGAAGATGGCAGCAGAGGATGAGATGGTTGGGTGGCATCACTGACTCAATGGGCATGAATTTGAGCAAACTCTGGGAGCTAGAGGAGGATGGAGAAGCCTGGTGTGCGTAGTCCATGGGATTGCAGAGTCAGACATGACTTAGTGACTAAACAACCACAACAGCAAATTTAGATCTTCCCTAACATCTTAAAAATAAACTTCAAATGAATTAAGTTGATCATGGATAATTTCGAGACTAGCCTGTTAGAACAAAGTTCAGTATCTTGGAAAACAGCAAAATGCAACACCTCAGTCCTTACAGCAAATCATGGTCTGGGTAAAAATGTTTGCAGTGCTTTTATCTGACAAAAGATTTGCATCTAGAATACATAAAGAACCCCTGCAATTCAAGTATAAAAAGAGGCAAATAGGTCAATTAAAATGTTCATGAAAGACTTGAACACATTGCAAAAGAAAATGCACAAGGGGCTAATAAGCTCATGAAAAAAAACAGCTAATGACGGCGAATGCTGACTTCTTTAGTCATCAGAGACGTGCAAGTTAAGTCCACAGTGAGATGCTCCTACATACCCGCTTAACGGCTAAAATTCAAAAAGACGGGTGGTCCAGTGGTTAGAACTCAGCACTTTTACTGCTGTGGGTCCAGATTCAATCATTTGTTGGGGAACTAAGATCTCACAAGCCACATGGCATGGCCAAAAAAAAAAAAAAAAAGAACACCCAGTGTCAGAAAGGAGATGGAACAATCTTACACATGTGTACATTGTACAAATGGGAAAATCACTTTGAAAAACAGTTTGGCAGTTTCCTAAAAGTTAATCACGTCAATCATATATGTATCCTGTGATTCATTCACACGCTCTTGGTACTTATCTAAGAGAAATAGAATATATGTCTACAAAAATCTTTAATGAGAATGTTCATGGACCTTTTTTTCATAGTAGCCAAAAAGCTAGAGACAGCTCAAATGTCTATCAGTAAGGAACTGAATGGACAAACTGTGGTACATTTCTCATCAATAAAAATAAACAAATTACTTACATATACTACAGCATTAATGAATCTCAAAAAGTTTATATTGAAGGAAAAAAGCCAGGGCTAGAGAATATTTATTATATGATTCCATTTTAGAAAGTTCTAGAATTAGGAAAACAAGTCTGTGGTCCTAGCAATCAAAGCAGTGGTTGCTTCTGGTGATGGTGGGGATTGACTGGGAAGAGGCAGAGGAGAACTTCCTGGGAGCAATGGAAATGTTTCGTGTCCTAATTGGTGTGTGGGATACATGAGCGCATGTATTTGTTAAATCATTAAATGACAGTAATTAAAATCGAAACATTTTGCTGTATGTAAATTGCACTTCAATAAAGAAGAACCACACTGACATACTGAAATGACTAAAATTAAAAAGAACAATAAATAGAATGGATAAACAACAAAGTCCTACTGTATAGCACAGGGAGCTGTATTCAACTGCCTATGATAAACCATAATGGAAAAATGTATATATATGTATAATTGAATCACTTGGCTGTACAGCAGAAATTAATACAACATTATAAATCAACTAGACTTCAATAAAATAAATTTTAAAAAGAGAGTAAAAATACTGGATATTGGGGACTATGTGAAATAACTCCCCAATATGTAGATCTCCCCTACATTGATGATGAGTATGTAAAATGGTACAACTACTTTGCAAGTCTGGGAGTTTCTTACAAATGTAAATATGTGCTTCTCACGTGACCCATTGTTTCCACTTCTAGGTATTTACCCAACTGTAATGAAAACATCACTTCATGGGAAATAGATGGGGAAACAGTAGAAACAGTGTCAGACTTTGTTTTTTGGGGCTCCAAAATCACTGCAGATGGTGACTGCAGCCATGAAATTAAAAGGCGCTTACTCCTTGGAAGGAAAGTTATGACCAACCTAGATAGTATATTCAAAAGCAGAGACATTACTTTGCCGACTAAGGTCCGTCTAGTCAAGGCTATGGTTTTTCCTGTGGTCATGTATGGATGTGAGAGTTGGACTGTGAAGAAGGCTGAGCTCAGAAGAACTGATGCTTTTGAACTGTGGTGTTGGAGAAGACTCTTGAGAGTCCCTTTCCCATCACTTCATGGGAAATAGATGGGGAAACAGTAGAAACAGTGTCAGACTTTGTTTTTTTGGGCTCCAAAATCACTGCAGATGGTGACTGCAGCCATGAAATTAAAAGGCGCTTACTCCTTGGAAGAAAAGTTATGACCAACCTAGATAGTATATTCAAAAGCAGAGACATTACTTTGCCGACTAAGGTCCGTCTAGTCAAGGCTATGGTTTTTCCTGTGGTCATGTATGGATGTGAGAGTTGGACTGTGAAGAAGGCTGAGCGCCGAAGAATTGATGCTTTTGAACTGTGGTGTTGGAGAAGACTCTTGAGAGTCCCTTGGACTGCAAGGAGATCCAACCAGTCCATTCTGAAGGAGATGAGCCCTGGGATTTCTTTGGAAGGAATGATGCTAAAACTGAAGCTCCAGTACTTTGGCCACCTCATGAGAAGAGTTGACTCATTGGAAAAGACCCTGATCTCAGGAGGGATTGGGGGCAGGAGGAGAAGGGGACGACCGAGATGAGATGGCTGGATGGCATCACAGACTCAATGGACGTGAGTCTGAGTGAACTCCGGGAGTTGGTGATGGACAGGGAGGCCTGGCGTGCTGCGATTCATGGGGTCGCAAAGAGTCGGACACGACTGCGCGACTGAACTGAACTGAACAGTTTTATACAAATTAAGCTACAGACTCAATATAATCACAATTCCAATATATATCCTATTAAGTTTAGTTTTTAATCCATAATTTTATCAGTCATACCTCAATATAGCTTGTTTTTGTTGCACCAAAACACAAGGGAAACACAAATGGTCAAGAAAAAACAAGAATAAATAAGATGACTGGACTTGTCCTACCATTTCTCAAGACTTATTATAAAGTTTTAATAAGTAAGACATTATAATTTGGTGCAAGGATAGACAAAGAGACCACTAAAGCAGAACACAGAGCTGAGAAACAGACCCACACATGCACAGACACTTGATTAGAGACAGAAAAGCAGTGGGGAAAGTACTTTAAAAAAATCATGAATGGAGCTGGATCAAACTGAAATTGGATCCCCACCTCACACCATACACAAAATGTAGTCCAGGTAAATTACAGACTTTGAAGTAAAACAACACTACAAAACTCTTGTAAGATAATTTAAGAAAAAAAAAATCATAACCTCAAAATAAGAAAGACTTCTTTAAAAAAAATTTGCTTAGTTGGTGGCATTGGGTTGCTACAAGCAAGATTGTATTGTATCATGCGGGATATTTCACTGTGGCTGGTGCCCCAGCTTAGCTGAATCCTTTGTGGCTGACTATAATCACTGTCATTCCACCTGGGATGTGGTAGTGCTTCTGATTTAATATCTTGGTAGGGAGTACTTTCTACTTGGTCTTTCCTACTTTGCCAGGTCTCCTTTTATTGCTTGGCCTCTGGATGCCCTGACCCTAATACATGTTCATGATGGTATTTTGATCCCCCTTAAATCTGTCAGCTCAGATCCTGTACCCAAAAGCCTTGAAAGAGCTGAATTTTTCACTAGTGTACATTGCTCTGAGAAATAGCTTTGGAGGAAGAGTGAGATAATTACAATGAGATAAGCTTGTTGTGGAATTCCAAGATTCTTCCTGAAGGGCACTCTCCTCCCCTTTGATTAACGGATTCTGTAGCTGAAAAAATGGCTGAAAGTGAAAGAAAGTGAAAGTGAAGTCACTCAGTCGTGTCTGACTCTCTGTGACCCCATGGACTATAGGCTACCAGGCTCCTCCCTCCATGGGATTCTCCAGGCAAGAGTACTGGAGTGGGTTGCCTGGAAACTGGATGATGGATTGTGATTTTTTTTTCCTCCACAGTGGCTGACATCAGCCTTCTGTTTACCCATTCTTGCTTTTTATATATAAAAAAATATTTATTTGGCTGCGCCAGGTCTCAGTTGAGATGCACAGAATCTGCAATCTTCACTGAGGTATGTAGAATCTTTAGTTAATGCATGTAAACTCTAAATTACGGCATGTGGAATTTAGTTCCCTAACCAGGGACTGAACCCAGGGCCCCTGCATTGGGAGCAAGGAGTCTTACCCACTGGACCACCATAGACATCTCAACTTGGTTTTGGTTATATAAATCCAGAAATACCTGCATTGGCTGTCCACCTACCTAGGAAGACCATGGTCTTCCATGTGAAGACCATTAGCGATCACAGTAGATTGCTGTTTTCCATTTTGGTCTTTTTGCACATATAATTACATCCACCTTGACTCTGATGACTAAGTGCCTCTGTTCTGGGTTCTGGTCATACCCACTGACTTTATGAAGCCCTGTTCCATAGCCATGTCCACTACTATCAACTTTGGCCTGGGCTTCCCTGATAGCTCAGAGGTTAAAGTGTCTGCCTCCAATGTGGGAGACTTGGGTTCGAGCCCTGGGTCAGGAAGATCCCCTGGAGAAGGAAATGGCAACCCACTCCAGTATTCTTGCCTGGAGAATCCCATGGACGGAGGAGCCTGGTAGGCTACAGCTCACGGGGTCGCAAAGAGTCGGACACAACTGAGCGACTTCACCACCGAGTGGAAATGATGGTGGAGTCTTTCCAACAACTGGCACGTTTCCTTTGTTTTTTTTTTTTTTTGGTTAAATTTTACTATTGACTGCACTGGGTCTTTGATGTGGCACACAGGCCCTTCATTACTGTGTGTGGGCTTTCTCTGGTTGCGGTGAGCAAGGGCTACTGTCTAGCTGTGGGGCGTGGACTTCTTGCAGTGGCTTTCCCTGTTTCGGAGCATAGGCTCTTGGGCTTCAGTAGTTGCAGCACAAGGACTCAGCTGTTGTGGCGCGTGGGCTTAATTGCCCCACTGCATGCGGAATCTTCCTGGACCAGGGATTGAACCAGTGTATCCTGCACTGACAGGCAGATTCTTAACCACTGGACCACCAGGAAAGTCCCAATAAAGCGCATGTCTTCTCACTTTATTTAAGGGAGTGTCTTTGGGTCCTCCTGAGGAGCACATGAAGCTGGAGGGGTCTCTGGTCTTATATAATGACTGCATTCTGGTGAGCTCCTCTTTCTGAACATTTTGGCCTTTCCCTGCTACTCTGTCAAGGAAACGCTAGCATCTCCACCTCATTTCCTCTAACACATGATTTCCTCCAAATGTTGCCGCTCTGTCCCAGTAGCATATTGCAACTGGCTTCAGATGTCCTCTCTAGGGCTTTAAAATATTAAATGCTTAGTCATGGCAGAGTATCCCAGATCAATATAAACTCTCCACTCTCCAGCCTTTTATTCCACGCCCTGACTCTAGGCCAACACCCTCAAGAACTGTTCTCAGGCATGTTCTCCCCAATTTCTGCTGCTACCTTAGCCAGATCCTGCAGCACTTTTTGGTGAATAATCCCTTTCTCCCCTTAGCTAGGATAGCACTTCCCCACTTGTTCCAGGTTGAGACTTGCCCATGGTCATGTCTCTAGAATCCTGGAGTGGGATCAGGGCCAGATCTTGAAGAGAACAAGTATCATCTTGTGAGGCCTCTGCCTCAGGTGAGGACCTTGCATCTTATCTGGCAAGGAGACATTGCTCTCTTCCATCAAGGGACGAGGCCATGTCTACTGGCCCTACTGGTTCAGGATAACATGGGGATTCTAGAGCAGATGTTTCCACACCAGGCCTCAGCGTCCCACTCCTTCCCTCCCTCCTGCTACTTCCACAGCATTATGGGATTGATTTTCAGCACAGTGTAGCCACACTGGCTACAGATGAGAACTTTCTTGAGTGCTGCCCTAGAAGACTCCTGGGTTTTACTGTATCCTGAGTTAATAGCCATTGTGAGTCTGTTGTGTTTTTTTCTTTTAGCAATTCGATGGCATTTATCAATGACTGACTGACTCCACAATCCTTCTAATTCCCATCTCCCTCCTGTATCACAATTACTAGAGATGTGCACAGGTGGTGTGTCCCTATATTCACCAGGGTGAGAGTTTTAGTAATTGTGCTGGTGCTCTGGGTATCAGCACCCTACTCACCCTAGCCACGGAATTCTTATTGTCGTTTGGATGGTGAGTGATCCAATCCCAGAATCCCATGCAGGGGATCTGCTTCCTAGGATCACTTGAGATACCAGCTGGATTTGGCAGGGGAGGGAGGTCCCCCTAGGAATAAAACCTCAGTTGAAGACTTGAAGGCATGTACATTTTTTGAGTTTTTTTTGGTTTTGTTTTGGCCACGCCATGAGGCATGTAAAAATTTTAGTTCCCAATGAGGGATAGAACCCAAGCTCCCTGCAATGGAAGTTGAGTCCTAACCACTAGACTACCAGGGAATTCCCATATTTGAGAACTGATGCTAGTGGTAAAGAACCCACCTGCCAATCCAGGAGAGGTAATATCCCTGGCTTGGGAAGATCCTCTGGAGGAGGGCATGGTAATCCACTCCAGTATTCTTGCCTGGAGAATCCCATGGACAGAGGAGCCTGGTGGGCTACGGTCCAGAGGGTTGCAAAGAGTCAGACATGACTGAAGTGATTTAGCGCCCACACACATGAGGAACTACCTCCAAGTGAGAAAGTGACACAGAAAAGAGAAGAAGGCTGATAAAGGCTGCACTATCAAGGAAATTAAGTTGTGGGCTGGAAGGGAGTCCTGCTGGGGACTCAGGAAACCAGTAATGATGAAGCCTCAGGACTATCCCACCAGATGGCTGAGAGAACTGGGGTATTTATCCACGAGTCACCATCAGTTATTGCCTGAGGGTTGTTAAAGATTGGAGTAGAATTCCTCAGAATGTTCTGCCTGCCTAGCATCTGAATAGTGCAGCTTCAGTGGCTAGAGAGAAGAGCCCTCGGGTAGCGTTGCAGTTTTCTGGCAGCTGGAAGTTTGTCCCCAGTGCTTAGGGAGTGTGGGAGGGATGCTGATAATGTCTGCTATACCAAGGGGAGGAATCTTTTCACTAGATACAGCAATGGTTCCACTCAACTGACAGCAATCCAATTCTGAGAATCTCGATTCTTCACCAATGAAGTGGTCACCTGACATGGTTTAAAAAACAACAGCCAGCTGAAGTGCTGGCTAAGGGCAAAGTGAAAATGAAATGAGTAATGGAACAGGAAATTAAAAATGCCAACTTCTAACCAGTTACAGAAGTAAGGACTATAGAAGCTATGGGTATTTTCTTGCTTGCTTGTTTTATATTATATACTCTGTGTGCATATGTATATATGTATGCATATAATTTTTTCCTTCCCTCCTTTGCTTTATCATCTTATAAAAGGATTGTTGTTGGTAGTGAGCTTTATTATTTAGTCTTTAGGTTCCTTTAGAGAAAAATGTAAGTTTCTCTGGTGACTCAGTGGTAAAGAATCCACCTGCCAATGCAGGAGACGTGGGTTTGATCCCTGGCCAGGAAGAGTCCCCTGGAGAAGGAATTGGCAACCCACTCCAGTATTCTTGCCTGGGAAAGCCCATGGACATTGAAGCCTGGTGGGCTACAGTCCATGGGGTCTCAAAGGGGTCAGATGTAACAGCGACTAAACAACAACAAAATAGAAAATGTGGCTGAACTCAGAAAGGTGTTACCATCACCCAGAGATGGATATTGTTACTGCAGAGACTTTGCAACTCTACTTTGTGGGGAGCACTGGAGCAAGACCTTTGCACCAATGAAAATTACATCTGGTTTTTTTTTTTTTGGACAATTGCATCTTAATGGGCAAAGGCATGAAGTTGTTATTGTTCAAACATGTATAGAAAAGGTGTGTGCACATGCTAAGTAGAAGGTCCCTGCTTTTTCTGTGTGGGTTATTTACTTCTTGCTTTCCCTGGTGGCTCAGACAGTAAAGAATCTGCCTGCAATGTGGGAGACCAGGGTTGGGAAGATCCCCTGGAGAAGGGAATGGCAATTCCAGTATTCTTGCCTAGAGAATTCCACGGACAGAGGAGCTTGGCAGGCTACAAATCATGGGGTTGCAAAGAGTCGGACACGACTGAATGACTAACACTAACACTTTTCTGCTCCAAGTTCGTTCTTCATGACTCTCTTTGCACTGATGCTGGTAAGGGAGAGCAAAACTCTGCAAATTGTTTCCCAGACTTCAGTACTAACTGACTTCCCGTTAGGTTCTAATAGGAGGCACTAGAGGGAGATGGAAGGCAGGAGAAGAGAAGGGACATCTTCCTGTTTGAGGGGTTTTGTTCAGGGTCACTCTGTCATTGGAAGTTGGCTCCAGCCTTCAGCTTTTTTCTGCATTTTGAGAACCAGCTTCCTAGATGGCTCTTTTTTGTAGATGGCACCAGCGGCAGCCCACTGGTTGCTCTGACTAAGTCTGAGCCCTACCTGTGGGCTCCCACCTCTTCCCTTGTGTTCTCTCAGTCCTGCTGTTTTCTCTAGATATGAGTTCCTCTACTTCCATGGTGTCTGTGCTTTCTTTTTTAGCTTTTTTAGTCTTCCAGTGTGAACAAATCTCGTCTATTTCAAATCATACGGTTTCTGTTTTTCTGACCTGGCCCTGTCTTATGCACAAAGTGACCCTCAATGATAAAATAGATAAATTGTGGTAGAGATATACATTGGAATAGTATTGGTGGAAATGAATCTCGCTAATATGATACTGAAAGAAGCAAATTACAACTGAATTCATACAATATGACTCCATTTCTTCAAAGCCTAACACTGGTGACATTGAACTGTATTTTTTTTTTACTGAAGGATGTGTTGGTGGTAAAACTATAAAGAAAAACAGGAAAATGCTCATTGCAAAAGTCTGGATAGTGGTTATCTCTCACAGGGATGGATGAAGATGAGATCTGGGAAAAGCATTATGAGAGGTCCTGTGGGGCTGGTGATGTCCTATTTCTTGATCATTGAGGCTATGACATAGCTGTGTGCTTTGTAAATATTCTTTAAGCTGCACATATGTGATTTAGGCGCTCTTTCATGCATCTAATATATCTTGCAATTGAAAAGCAGAAGAACAAACATCATGATTGCCCCTGGCAATGAATCTGGAGGAAGGCAGAGGAAGGTAAGGCGAGAGGGAAAAAGCAGAGAGGAGGGGCTGAAAAGACTAGGCCCCAGAAGCCAAGAATTGAGGCTGAGGTTGAGTGAGCAGGATATCTGTGCTGGAGTCAGGACCTTCTCCCCAGTCCCCAGGAAATCAGACCAAGATTGGGAATTTCTACAGGTCTTTCATCTCCCCCTCCTCTGTTTGTGCTAATGGAGGGTCCCTGCCTGCTGGTCATTTTCAGATGTGAGTGCCCATCTGGATCAGTGTGGAGACACTGACCAGCCACTATCGAGCAGCGTCAACCCAGAGAGTGGGCAGAGTGGGAGAATGGACATTTCTGAGGCCAGATGGAGAAACTGGGTGAAGCTCTTGTGATCATTCTGCCTTTCTGTGGGAGCTGGGGATTTCAGTGGGAGCTGGGGATTTCAGTGGTTGAAAGAGAACAGGCTAAATAGAGGAATAGAGGGATGGAGCATGTGGGAGCAGTGATGTGAGAGAGCAACGGTTAGTAGGGAAGCCAGACTGTCCCTCTGTTTCCCCCACCTTCCCTAAAGGATGCCACCACCTAAAAGACACAACCAGCGCTGTAAAACAACTATATTTCAATTAAAAGAAAAACACACAACACACGGGAAATGGATGCAACCAGCTTTTCTGGCCTTGAAGAGAGGGTTGATGGCACCCTGAGCAATTCGAGCAGCCAAGGGGTTAATCCTCAAACCAGCTGCCTCTGGGGCCGTGTGAGGAGGTAGGACTCAGAAGCAGTTACTTGGCACCACTATGGGCATCAGCTCTACTGCTGGGAACCTCCACAGAGCCCAGGCCCTTAGCTGCCAGTCTACTCTCCACTCTGTCCCCGAGGGGTTCCAGGCGCAGGGCTCCTACGGTTTATTCTGGATTCCCATCCCCCACCCTATAGCGGTGGACTCCGCCGGCTGGCGCAGATGAACCAAGCCCGGGGGCAGACAGATACGCAGTTTCCAACTGCTCCTTGGTCTCCAGGGTCTCTGGACGCAGACCTGGCCTGGCCTGGCCTCGCTGGGAATGCCGATAGACAACGGGTGGGCGGAGGCGGGGGCCAGGATAAAGGTGAGGAGAAATGAGAAGACATCTGAGATAGACACCACTGATCAGAGGTCAGAAACAAGGGAGTAGAGGCGTCGGGACGCAGAGACGCAAGACGTGGGGTCCTGGGCTCTGAGCCTGGGGGTGGAGGGCAAGCCAGAAGCCCCCTTTCTTCTTTCCAATCGCTGCCTCTCCCTGGGACCCTCTCGGCGCTCCCTTAGGCCCCTGCCCCCTCCCCTCCCCCCTCAAATCCTGCACCCTCCGCGGATTGGTCCCCGGCCCGCCAGGGGGCGGGGCTCGAGGGCTTTGACGTCACCGGCCGAGGGGGGAGGGCAGCTAGGGGAGGGGGTGACGGGCCCCGGCTCAGCACCTCGGAGAGTTCCCTCCCCGGCCTTGTTTTGCTTCGGAATCGCCGCCGTGGGAGGGAGCCAGGGTGCCGGGCGACACGCGCAGCGGCTGGAGGATGGCCGTGGAGGGGTCGATGTGCCCCGGCGGGCAGAGGGCCCAGCGGTGATCCGGCGGTGGGGGGGCCGGGGCGCCGGGCAGGGTGAGGGGCAGCTGGCGGCGGCAGCAGTGGCCACACATCTGGATGGAAGCGAGCTTTGTCCAGACCACCATGGCTCTGGGGTTGTCCTCCAAGAAAGCGTCTTCCCGCAATGTGGCCGTGGAGCGCAGGAACCTGATCACCGTGTGCAGGTGGGCACCGCCGGCGGGCGGGGGTGGGGTGGTCAAGGAGAGGCGATGGGGCCGGCTGGATGCAAGGATGCACAGCAGACGCGAAGAAAGGGAGGCAGCACAGGGTTAAGAGGAGCGCAAGTCCGCTATCCTCAGACCCAGGCCTGGAGAGGGTCTGAAGGTCTGGTCCCTACCCTCCTAGGCCAGGCCAGGCCAGGCCTGTGCCCAGCCTGGGGCCTGTGGAATGAACGCCCTCCAAGCATGTCCTCACTCCCACCCCTGCCAACCTGGCCTCTCCTGGGAAGGGCTTTTCTGGGAGATTTTCCAGTGCTCAAATCCTGGAGCAGGAGTGGTGCCCTCCTCCATCTCTAGGCAGTTGCAGCCCATGGCAGGGTCAACCGGGCATGTAGGTGAAGTCCTGGAATCCGTCCAGTGAAGGCACAGCACTGCCCCTGTGGTGGGAAGGAGTGAGGGCCTGACCACAGAAGCTGGGTTCTCCCGGGTCCAAGGGGAGGAGATTGGGAGGACCGAGCCTTTGGTTCCCAAGGGTGGGGTTGTCGCAGTGTTGGGAAGACTTGCCCGGTTTCTTGGGGCCTTCCCACTCCCCAGCCCTGCAGTGGCTCACTCTCCCCTCCCTGAAGCCAGGAATGACCAGTCCTCAGCCCCTACCTGCACTCATCTCTGCCCCTTGGAGCCCCCTGCCAGCTGCCTCCTCTACCTGCAATCTCCCCTCTGCCCCATGCCACCTCAGGGCTCAGCTGTCCTCCCTTGCCAGACCCACCTGCCTGCATACCAGCCTTGGTCCTGCCCCTTCCCCTGGGGATCAGTGCCCACCTGATACCCTGGGTCTGTCTTCCAGGCTCCTGGGTGCACACTCAACTCTACTATGTCTCTCTCATACCATTATATCCCCAGTGCCTAGCATGGTGCTGTGCACACATGACCTCTGTAAAAATGCCTGGAACGTTAGAGAAGGAATGAGTGTGGCAGTGGCCCAGCCCAAATGCAGGTCTCTGCCTCCATGCTCACCTCCCAGGCCCTGCCAGTGTGGTGTAAAACACAGAGGTCCTACGTTCAGGCTCTTCTTCAGTTATTAGCTGTACCACCTTGCGGAAATCCCCTAACCACTCTGAGCCTTGGGTGTCTCACCATCTCCATCGTAGATGTAACAGCCACAAGGAATGATAATGACATGGAGCATGTTGGAGCCCAGTACAGCACCTGGCACATGAAAACAGCCCGTCCCTATGCCATCCTTCCTGTCCCTTTCATCTCTCTTGACCTCCTAGGTTCTTCCTTCTCTTGCCTGTCAGGACAGCTGGGACTGTTGAAAGTGTAGGGAAGGGACAAACGCCCCTGGGCCTCTGCAGACGTTCTAGGGGACTGGAAGTGGGGTTAGAGCTGGAATGTGAGGGATAGAGTTGGCGGGGTACGAGGGGATTGCGAGCATGACAGAGGCTCAGAAACCCCTCTGGCCCCTGCCGCCTCATCACAGTCACGTGGTTTGCCTCCAGCTCCAGGAACAGTTCCCTTTAGCAGGCCGAGGGCTCCCCTGGGCCCTGGTTGCCCTGTCTCCATGGTAACCTGCAGCAGCCACTGCACCTCTGAGCAGGGAACACACCATGGGGCTCCCGGGGGCGATGACCAGCACCACAGCACCCCTGAGGACAGACGGCAGGTGGCTGCCATGCTGAAACCAGCCACAGGCCCCCACTGAGTTCTGACCCAAAGGACCAGAAGACATCACGGGAGCAGGGCTGGAGAATAAAGTCCAGATAATGCCCTAAACACAGACTCCTCTAGCCATGCCATTAATGGCCCAGTTCCTTACCACCCCTGCCCCATGGCTGGCTCACTCACCTTCTCCCAGACTTTTCCCAGAATTTGAACCAAAATTTGATGAGACAAGTACTATTATTCTTGTTTACACCTGGGGAATATGGGCCTTGGAGAGATTAAGTGCCTTGTCCAGGGCCACAAAGGTACCACCAGGACACAGGATTTGAGTCCATCCAGGCTGCCTCCCTTAGTACAACCCCAGCACTGACCTGACTCTTATCTCAGGCCAGACCAACTCAAAGGAAGGAGTGAGGTCTGTGGGCTTAGTTGTGCCATTGGCCTAGAGCCTTGGAGGCCAGTGTTCGAGGGCTGGAGCACGGAGCAGAGGACAGAGTGTGGAGGAGGCAGGGGCTGCTTGGGGCCTCACTGATCCTGACATCCACCAGGAGGCCCCAGAAAGAGCAAGGGCGTTGGGATCAGACATACCTGTTGACGCCTCACAAGCGGTGTGACTTTGAACAAATCAGTCAATCTTTTAGACCCTTCAGTTATCTTATCTGTGAAATTGGGGTGATGGTGATACTAAGAGGACCTTCCTCCCAAGGCTGTAGGATAGATGAGATGACACATACAGAGTATAGCGCTGGGCACATTACAGGACTGGATGAGCTTAGAGAAAGGAGAATGGTTCCAAGCAGCCCCCATGTCCCTGGACACCTCCCCCCGGCTGTACCACCCACAGAGGGGCCATGATGGGATGCTGGGAACCACGTCCTCATCCCTGCCCCACCCCGCTGCAGCGATGGCAGGTGGATACTGCAGGCATAGGGCCTGCAGAGGAAGCCCAGGCTCTGGGTGGATTGGAGGGAGGGTGAGGGCTGCTGGGCTCCAGTCTCTCTCAGCCCCATTGGCTTCCCTTGGCTTCTTTCCTCTCTGAGAGGCCCGATGTCCGGGCTCTTAAGCCCCCTTCCAGAGATCTGCTGCCAGTGCCCCCTCCCACCCATTGTGTATGTCAGACCCACGCCCTGCGCCTCCCCCAGCCCAGCTCTGCACTGCCTGGTTCTGGGCAGCTGGTGTGTGGGTGGCTGAGCTAGGAAGGAAAAGGGGGAAGGGGGGCATCCGTGTGCTGGGGGTCCACCTGGCCACCCATGCATGCCCACGCTCCATGTGCTTGGTGCAACTCACATGCTCTGGCACAGGTGACCCCACTTCCACCCAGAAGGGACTGGAGAATGTTCTAGTAATAGCAGAAGGCAGCTCAGGATAGGGGCACAAAGCAGCTCCCACCTCCGAGCCAACCCCCACCCTTCTCTGACAGAGAGAATGCAATCCAAAGGGTGGGTGATCAGGAAGAGGCTCTGGGCTGGCCCCCTGGCTCTAGGCGCCTCATCTTTCTACCTATTGTTTCATCCTCTCTCATACCTTGTTCCTGAAGCTTCCCTTCTCTGCATGTCACCTCTCCGTCACCCACTCTGTCAATCAATCTCCCATCTGCCACCCTACTTACTCACATCACAGCCCCTCACTGGTCACTACAACCTCTTGCCCCCCACCCTCTTTCCCTCTGCCTCCCTACCACATCCATGCTCCTGGTGATCTCTTCTTATCCTGCCTTTTACTCCCATTACCCTGTCTTCTCACCTGACACCCCACTGCCCCTTCTCCCTCCCTCTCACCCAGGTTCTCCGTGAAAACCCTGCTGGAGAAGTACACAACGGAGCCCATCGATGACTCATCCGAGGAGTTTGTGAATTTCGCAGCCATCTTAGAGCAGATCCTCAGCCACCGTTTCAAAGGTGGGTCCAGGTTCATGTCCCCTATTGCTCCCAGCTACCCCCTTCTGATCTACTCTGTGGCTGTCTGAACCCCATCATTGACCCTGGTCCCAATTCTAGATCATGCACAGAAGCTCAAGCACAGAGCTGGGGGGGCACAATACAAAGGGTACCCACAAAGCCCCAGCAGTGAGCCTTGTGTGTACATGCGTGTGGGGATGTCTGTTTGGGGTAGGCGCGATGCACGTGCATGGCTGCTTTTATTTATGCATGTGGATGCCCCATTACATGGACCCTCTCCAAACTCCCTGGTCTTGCTGAGCCCGCTCCCTGCCCTGGCTCAGCCTGTGCCCCAGCAGGTCCAGTGAGCTGGTTCAGCTCAGATGGGCAGCGAGGCTTTTGGGACTACATCCGCCTGGCCTGCAGCAAAGTGCCCAACAACTGTGTGAGCAGCATCGAGAACATGGAAAACATCAGTACTGCCCGGGCCAAGGTGAGGGGCCTGCAGCGGACAGGGCCAGGGCAGCTGCTCCCTCCTCTGGATACAGAGGGGCTGCTTGCTTCTTGGTCCTCGCCCAGCCCACAGGCACTGGGGAGAAGGGCCACAGGAGGTCCAGACTCAGGGGCACACACATGGGTCCCTCTGGGGCAGCCAGTAAAAGTGAACGTGCTTTCCAGGGCCGCGCATGGATCCGGGTGGCACTGATGGAGAAACGCATGTCGGAATACATCACCACAGCCCTGCGGGACACTCGGACCACCAGGTCAGACCCCCTCAATCAGTGTGGACCACAAGTCTCAGGGTGTACATTCATTGCCTAAACACACTTGATCCTTAAGTTGCGGCAGCAGCCTTCAGTATCTGGACTACAATGACCAGCATGCACTGCTGGTTTCCCTCTCCCAGACCATCCACCCATCAGCTGGGCCAGCCCGTCTCAGAACACACTTTTAGCACCACCATTATCTCTTCCAAGTCAAATTCATTATCTCTCATGACCCCAGTGCTGGTCTCACGCACACAGCTCTGGAAAAGCCTCAACTGTGTATTATTTTACTTGTTGGCCTCGTTCCATGACCTATAGCACACAGCTCTACCTGCTCTGCAAACAGCAGTAGTACTGTACTTGCTACCCATGGACTACAGAGTCCCAGGGGACAGAGTTTCGGTCCATACACTGTGGGTCTGCAGAGACATTGGGTCTGGGAGGCAGGGTCACAGGCAAGATGTGCCAAAGGGGAAAATGAGTACAGTGGGGACATGTGCCTCGCTACCCCCCTCACGTGGTCACACCCAACCTGATGTTTTTAGCTGCACTGTATCTCTAGTGTGTCCTCACATTTCAGGATTCACATTAACATATATTTTTAAAAATCGACTGTATGCCAAAATACTTCCCTGGTAGCTCAGACAGTAGAGAATCTACCTACAATGCAGGAAACCTGGGTTCTATTCCTGGGTTGCAAAGATCCCCTGGAGAAGGGAATGGCAACCCACTCCAGTATTCTTGCCTGGAGAATCCCATGGACAGAGGAGCCCGGTAGGCTACTGTCCATGGGGTTGCGAAGAGTAGGACACGACTGAGAGACTAACACTTACTATATGCCAAGCACTGTTTAGGACTTGTTTCCTGATTTTAAGGATCTGGGTGACTCTGGTACTTGGTGGAGAAAGGGTAGTTCAGAGGGATGGAGGTCGAATCTCAGGGGACACGCATTTTAATACGTGGGAGACACAGGCGCTATCGCCAGTGGGCTCCAGCCTGAGGGGGAGACACAGTGAGGGGTGAGCAGGAAAAAAGATACCTCCTTCCTCCAGGCAAGGTTTGTGATAAGCCAACAGGAGAAGCCCTGAGGTGTGGGTCTCCCTGGGAAGACTACATTGCTGGTACCTCCCTCCTCCCCACAGACGCTTCTACGACTCAGGAGCCATCATGATGCGGGAGGAAGCCACGGTCCTCACTGGGATGCTGATCGGACTGAGCGCCATAGACTTCAGGTGGGGTCTGGGTGGCGGTGGCGGTCGCCGTGACGGTGGGTGGGATTGGGGTTGTTTCTCTGCGAAAGTCCACACTCCCATCCTCTCATACCTGCCCCCCGCCCTGTGGCTGCTCTGCCTCCAGCTTCTGCCTAAAGGGCGAAGTGCTGGACGGGAAGACCCCCGTGGTCATCGACTACACGCCCTACCTAAAGTTCACTCAGAGGTGAGCAGCCCGATTGTTGCGATTGTTGCGGAGGTGGGTGGGTGCGGACAGACGACCGCCCTGAGGGGTGGGGATGGCGGGCGGGAGGCAAGCGGTCGGGCATCATGCCGCCCCCCTCCCCGCCCCCCGGCCCTGGCCCAAGAGGCTTGTCTAGCCGTGTAACCTTGGCCGTGTAACTGCTCCCTCCCTCAAGCTACGACTACTTGACGGACGAGGAGGAGCGGCACAGCGCCGAGAGCAGCACGAGCGAGGACAACTCTCCCGAGCACCCGTACCTGCCGCTCGTCACCGACGAGGACAGCTGGTACAGCAAGTGGCACAAGATGGAACAGAAGTTCCGCATTGTCTACGCGCAGAAGGTGCGCGGCGCCCGGCGTGGGCGGGGCGTGGGCAGGGCGAGCCCAGCAGAAGGCGGGCGGGCGGCCGCGGGGACCCCCTTCTCTCGCCGCCGGGGCTGAGCTGGCGCCCCGCAGGGCTACCTGGAGGAGCTGGTGCGTCTGCGCGAGTCGCAGCTGAAGGACCTGGAGGCGGAGAACCGGCGGCTGCAACTGCAGCTGGAGGAGGCGGCGGCGCAGAACCAGCGGGAGAAGCGGGAGCTGGAAGGCGTGATCCTGGAGCTGCAGGAGCAGCTGTGAGTGCCGCCGCCGCGGCCCTAACCCCTGTCCCCTGGCACCCCAACCACATCGCCCCCGCTGACTCTAACATCACCTTTCCTGATACCAACCACCAACATCAGACCACTGAGCCCGATACCGCCACCCTGAGATCCCCTTCCCCGGGCGACCTAGGTTTATTCTCAACATAAGACCCGCCCCAAGCCGGCTCCCCACTTCATCCTTAGCTACGAGCCACCAGCTAGAATGGCCACTCAGCAGTACTGGAATTCCGACACTACAGGAGCTCCAATATTACTCACAAGCATCTCTAATTAATTGTATCCAACGCCCTTCAGCATGATTGCATCATTCCCTCTGTTCAACACATCTGAACAGCAACGTAGGCCCACTGAGCATCATCAGGCACATTGACCCCAAACCTCACTTTTACCCATCCTTCTAAAGTTCCTCTTTAAACGTTTTCATCACCCCGAGGCCTCACAGCCTGATCCCCTGACACCCCATCACTCTTCATGATCCCTGCACTGCTCTGCACCCACCTGCCCACCACCCTGACTCTGACATCTCATTATTCCGCTAAACCTCAACAAAAGTGCACTAATTCCTATCACCCCGTGACCCCCTAGTACACTCCACTGACTCCCAGGATCTGCCCCACTGACTCTCAACATTCGTAATGTTTCTGCCACCCAGGTTTCAATCCTAGCCCTTCCCCCCACCTCTCTCTGAGCCCCTCTTCCCCACTTCTGCTCCCTCTTCCAGCCAGGCCTGACCCCCCCTCCCCATCCCAGGACAGGTCTGATCCCTGGTGACCACGCTCCCTGGCCCAGGGTTCCAAGGACCTCACCACACGCCTGGTCAACCAATGGCCATCACTGGGCACACTCAGTGGGGCCGAGGGTGCCAACAACCCCAAGCTCTACCGGAGGTAAGCCCCAGCCAGACTCAGCCTGGGCTCAGTGCTGGTCCCTCCTCTCCTACAGAAGAGGGGCGCTAGGGGCTGTGGGCCTCTGTCCGCCCACTGGCTCTCTCTCTGCTTTGCCACAGACACAGTTTCATGAGCACGGAGCCCCTGTCTGCTGAAGCCAGTCTAAGCTCGGACTCCCAGCGCCTGGGAGAGGGCAAGCGGGACGAGGAGCCCTGGGGCCCCATCGGTGAGCCCCCAATACAGCACCCAGTACCCACTCCAAAAGGGCTGAGGCCAGGCCTTGGGGCTGTAGTCAGGCCCTAGCCATTTCCCTCATTCACTCAACCCTGCCTGGCAGCTTAGCATAGCAACTGAGAGCTTGGTTTGGGGTGTCAGGCAGACCCTGGCACAAATCCCAGCTGCGCCTTCTCTGGTCGTGGGAGCTTGGGCATTGAGTCCACCTTGCTGAGCCCTTCGTATCTGTAAAATGGGGGTACTGATTAGAACAGTCACCAGTGTTGGCAAATGGTGAGGGCTCCATTACATCCTCAAAGGCCCCACAAAGGCCCTACAGATCCTTCGGGAGTTCTTTGCCTAACTATTTTGCTCTTATTTCCTGCGCTCTATGAACCAGTTGCCTGACCATTGTTTCCCCCTTCTCTTTGGCTGCCAGGAAGCTCAGAACCAAATTAGTGGCTCCCTTCAAGCGAATGTCCAGGACTTCAACGCATGCATTTTGTGTTGCCCTCCCTCCTTGGCTTCACCTGGCTTTCCCACCCTAGTTTCCCTGGTGCCTGGACCGCCTGTCTTTTCTTTCTAAAATCCACACCGCACTGGATGACCCTAGAACTTCTTTGAGACGAGGCAGGCTATGGACCGTGGAACCCCGCCACACTGTGTCTGTGATTGTCCGTGTGTCTGTCTCCCTACCAGACTTGAGCTCCGTGAGGGCAGGGACCGTGTCTCGTCCGCTCTCTGTATCCCCCGCACTTGGAACCAAACAAGTGCTCACCACGTGTTTAATAAACGGACAAAGAGACGATGAACCCTCAGGGGGAGACAGAGACATAAACTGACGATTACAATCCAGTGTCTGTCCCCAGCTCTGTGCATGACAGCGCCAGGTGCTCTTCCCGGGTTTCACTGCAAAAGGCCAGCGCTCCAGGAATGAGGGTCTCCTGGCAGGTGACCCGAGGGCTGTCCCTTCACTGCCTGCACCCGAGCACCACCCACCACTCACTTGCGGAGGCCGGTTGGCATGGCCTCACCCGCCCTCTCTCCCCAGGGAAGGACCCCACGCCCTCCATGCTGGGCCTCTGCGGCTCCCTGGCCTCCATCCCCAGCTGCAAGTCCCTGGCGAGCTTCAAATCCAACGAGTGCCTGGTGAGCGACAGTCCCGAGGGCAGCCCAGCACTGAGCCCCAGCTGAGGAGCGGCGTGGGCAGTGCCAGCCCCACCTGCCGCCCTTCCTCAGAGCCTCCCCAACCCAGGCCACCCTCCAGAGAACGCTGCCCACTCAGCCAGGAGTCTCTCGGGAGACACCCTTTGCTTCTAGCCCAGTTCAGCTTCTCGCCCACAGAGGCCGGAGCTGTGGAGGGAGGCCGCTGGGGCCAAGAGGCAGGGGCACCAAGGCCATGGGGAGCCCTCAGGAAGCTGCTTCTTCTGGTGACCCCGAGGCCTGGTTAGCTCCCAGCTGGACTCTCCTTCGCTCATCACCCCACCCTCCTCGGGCTGGCAGCCCAGCCTCAGCAGCCCCACCTCCCATGCCTCTTCTGTCTGCCCCCGTGTATGCTCTGGAGTCACTCCTTTCTAAGCCCCCTGGCTGGGGGGGGGGGGCAGCTATGAGGGTATCAGGCAAATAAAAACCAGAGGACTGAGGGCGGCCTTGTCTGTGGAGGGGCTGGGACAAGGGGCCTGCTCCTGAGGTTGGCAGAATGTGGTGGAGTTAGTGCTGGGCCCCAACCAGGTGATGCTGGACCTGCTAAACCCTGGGAACAGACTGGTCGGAATAATTCAGGGAGCAGGTGGCTTTTGGTATGAAGTGTCTGAAATAGTAGATCAGCCCAGGGAAACACCAAAATGTGTTAAGGGCCCCTTGGATAACTCATCTGCCCAGGCAGAGAGGATGTTGGACATCCTGGGCAGGGAGTGGGGGGTGGGGCAGAGATGGAGAAGGCAAGCCCTGGCAGGGCCCCGTTTCCCATCCACTACCCTGAGCAATTCAGCTTTGGCCTACAGGTCCAGACTACTTCCATTAGGCCAATGCCTGGCACTGAAGCCACCTTCCTTCCTGGGTTATCACTTAAGCGTGCCCTTGGGTAAAGTCTCACCCCCACCGGCTCTTATATCATCACAGGAGGGCTCCTCTACAGGGATGCCACCTGGGCAGCCAAAGCCAATGTCAAGGTCCCTTCCAGCCATCTTCTGTGCAAATCACTCACCAAGCCCTGTTTTCCCACCCACCCCAGATACCTCCTGCAGTCACAAGCACTGGAAAGAAGTTTATCATCTTTAGACTCAACAAATTAACAGGGGTGGGTGCAGACTACACCAGGCCCAGGGTTTTGTGGCTCCTAGAGACAGGCTCACTTACAGCAAACCCACAGAGAAATGAGGGGAGAAGTGAGCAGATTTGGTCTTGAACTTGAGGGGAGAGAGTGATGATTCTCGGGGCCGGGGAATGGGGAACAGCAGGAAGCAGTCGGGGGTTGGGGGGTGCTCTGGGTGGGTGCAGAGGGGCATTCCCCTACCCCTGGGGCTGAGTGGGAAGGAAAGAGAAATGAGGCCCCTCTCCTCAGCGCTGAAGGAAAAGGCACTTGGCTCAGTCTCCTCCTGTCCCACCCTGTCCATGGAAGAGGTAGGGTCCTTGTCCCCTCACTCCTTTCAAGGGCTCAGAAGCTGTTCCCTGTTGAGCCTCTGGAAGAAGCTTTTGCCGAACTCATAAGTGCTGATCATGATGGCACAGGAAGGGGTGGCCTTGAGATCCTCGGGAGGAAGCCTGCAGAGGAGGGGAGGCTAGGGTCAGAGGTCGAGTCCTAGGGAGTACCAACTTCACCAGCGTGTGGACAGACACACAAAGACGCCCACCTGCAAAGAGGCCCCTGGTGCCTGACTCGGCCAGGATCCTCCGAAGCAGCAGCCACGTGGAGTCGGCATGCGGGGGCATCACTGCAAATCCAGGCCCAATAAGACCCTGTGGGGCACCCCCAGCCCTGCCCCACACCAGCCAGGGCTCCTCACCTCTCACAGCCTCCACTGCTCCTAGAGCGACTTGGCGCTGAGTCTTCACCACGTCGAAGGGTAGAGTCAGGGTGGCCGCCACCTGGTGGGGTGCGGACAGGCTTGTCTCCATTCCCAGGACCCCCATCCCTTGCATCCAACCAGGGCCTCCTGGCCTTAGCTAGAACATCCCTAGGGGAATGGAGTGAGTGTACCCCTGGACAGGCACGCAAAGATTCTTTTCCAGAGCATCTCCAACAACCCTTTGGTCACCTCAAGGACACATCAATGGCCTCACTCCCAGCATGATCAACTCACCATCCCTGAGATGCCGCCAGCGACAAAGCTGATGCCCACAGAGGTCTGGTCCTTTGGCCTGAGCCCACTCAGCCAGCTCTTCACCAGCTCATAGTTGAACCAGTACAGAGCTTGGGGGGATAGGGGTGCATTCATTAGAGACTGGGAGGGCAGTGGGGTAGGCCCAGACTTTCCCATCTCCCACGGACCTACATCACAACTACTCCCTCCCCATTATTAAGCCTACATGCTATGTGCCAGTGGATTTCACAGGCCCTGGGCAGCGTCTCATGAAAATGTGGGGCTCACTTCACATGTGAGATGGATACTCATGGCTCAGAGAAGTTACATGACTTACAGATTAGTAGTGGCAAAACTGGGGCTTAGCTATAGACCTCCTAGGGCCCCTCACCGCAACCCCTGCACTCCAGGTGCCTACCTGAGAAGGGCACATCCCGAAGGGCAGTGGGACCCCAGCCCAGCCAGATGAGCGCCAGCCACCCTGAGCCACAGCTGCTTGGACACAGGTGCCCAGCTCCCGGTATGATAGGTGCTGAGCCTGCAGCTTTGTCCGCACCAGCTCTAGGGGGCTGATCACAGTCACGGTGCCCACTGTGAGGAATGGGAGGATGGGTCAGCTCACAGGCCCCAGTGGCAGCCCTCCCAGAGTCTGGGGGCCTTGAACATCCCCCCACCCCAAGGCTGGCAAAGGTTGGCAGTCCGGACTGGGCTCCTGCACAGGGGGTGGTCAAAGGGAGATGGCGGGCCCAGGGCTGTGCTCACGGCGGGCCAGTGCGCCAGCCACCATGGGAGCGTAGAGGTCAGAGGTCAGGGCTCGACCACACAGGAAGGCCTTGAGTTGGTCATAGGCGGTGAAGTAGGCGGCAGTGGCTGGCACAGTCATCACCCTGGGGGTGTGTATAGGTTAGCCAAGACTCTCCAAAGCTCCCAAACCTCCCAAGGTTCCCTGGTCCCACTCAGCCAGCCAACATTGGGAGTAAGAGGTCGGAATGAGGGGATGGGGGGAGGTAAGCCGCAGAACTGGGGTGCTCACAGGGTGGCTGGGAGGCCGCTCCACAGGGTCCTGGTACCCTCATGTCGCACAATCTTCACAAAAGCATCCTGGTCATGCAGATACCAGCCCAAAAGGAGGAAAGATGAAATGAACAGGGCTGGCCCAGGCTGGGCCCTTCCCTGATGCCCTCACTTCTACCCAGGAGCCCTTCAGCCCTCCACACATGTAACTCCCTATTTGACTCAGCCCTGGGTGTTCTTTGAAAGGAATGATGCTAAAGCTAAAACTCCAGTACTTTGGGCACCTCATGAGAAGAGTTGACTCATTGGAAAAGACTCTGATGTTGGGAGGGATAGGGGTCAGGAGGAGAAGGGGACGACAGAGGATGAGATGGCTGGATGGCATCACCGACTCAATGGACGTGAGGTTGAGTGAACTCCAGGAGATGGTGATGGACAGGGAGGCCTGGTGAGCTGCGATTCATGGGGTCGCAAGAGTCGGACACGACTGAGCGACTGAACTGAACTGAACTGAGACTACTACTTGGGCTTCCCAGGTAGTGCTACTGGTAAGAATATGCCTGCCAATGCGGGAGACATAAGAGACATGGGTTCAAACCCTGGGTTGGGAAGATAACCTGGAACAGGAAAGAGCAGCCCACTCCAGTACTGGTGCCTGGAATATTCCATGGGCAAAGCAGCCTGTGGGCTACAGTTGATGGGGTCTCAAAGAATTGTACATGACTGAGCATGGAACAGGAGAGACTCCTAATCACTTTTCAAACCCCGTGTAGGCCCTGCCCCCTCAAAGGAGCGCTTCCCAAAATGAACTGGCCATCTCTACATGCTTTAGGCTACCCAGTGTTTTCTGGGTCTGCTGCCCTACCAATCTGTATCCCTCCAAATGCCTACAGACCCATCCAGGGACACAGCTGCTCCTCACCATGGTACCAGTGAAGCGAGTGGGGTCCTGAAACCAGGTGGCACAGCGGGCACCATTTGGGCACAGGTAGAGGGGCTCTAGGACACCATTGCAGTACAGGAGGCACTTCCCTGTGGATCGGAGAGAGGAGGGCACTGGGGAAGGGGTGGGGGCATCAGAAAGACAGGGCCCTGGGACCTCACAGGGAAGTGGTGAGCTCCCATCCCTGGAGGGCCAGCAGGGCCTGGGGTTCCTGGGTGGATGTTCTAGTGTAGGACAGAGGGCTGGCTGGTAAGATCTAGAAGTATGTGCCAGTCCACAGCTGTGGGGCCCCTATGTGCCCTGAGAGACCGGGACACTCCCTCCCCTGAACCCTTACAGGCTCCCCGTGGTGCGGGGCACTCACATTTGGCATAGGAGAGGCTCCAGAGTCTGGAGGAAGGCATCAGCTCTAAAATACAAGATGGTACAAGTCAGAAGTGTCCCCCACCCGCCCCTAGGCACCCCATCCCTGGGGAACCCTGCACCCCCATTGGCTCCAAGGTCAGGCACTCACCACTGGCCACCGAGGGGCGCTGAGACTGCAAGCGTACCTCACCACATCCAGGGGGGTCACTAGGGGAGGACGGCAGGACTGGAGGCTCCTTCAGGACCCCTCCCTGACCCCTCATCCAGAGCCAAGTCACTTATCAACGTCTGGTTGGCCCCAGCCCCCAGCTGCTCCTACCCCACCTCCCCAGGTCTTACTGAAGAGGGAGGTGACCACAGCCCCTGCGCCGGATGCCACCATTTGTTGGAGGGGGCTAATGCCCCCTGGGTCCTGGTCAGCCATCTTGTAGCTTCAGTTCTGAAAAGCAAGTGTCAACTGGAGCAAAAATCAGAGTCACGAAGGGGAAGAAAGGAGGCAGGAGTGCCTGGGGATACTACAGGGACTCTCACCCCATTCACTCACTATGAGTTGCTCACAACCACTTTCTAAAGCAGTTATTCTCAGCTTCACCTTGCTGGGGGCGTGGGGGTGGGGAACATGCTCAGAGGAGAGTTGACCGGCCCAAGGTCACACTGGGAGTAGTCAGCAAGGAAGCTGGGAGTCACCCATCAGTTAATGGACAATAACGGCCCATCGCCATTCCCTTCTCCCTCGCCACCCCGGCGTACTGTGATCCAGGTCAGTGCAGGTGCCCTGGCAGGCCTGGGGACCAACGATCAAAGCGCCTGAGCCGCCCCCCACCCCAGCGCCCAGGCCCGAGATGGGTGCATGCGAGCCTCGAGTCACACCGCGTGGAGAGGTAAGGCCGGGAGGTGAGGGAAAGGGAACAAATCTGAGAGCGGCGAAGGGTCCATCCCCTTTCCTGGGACTGAAGGTGAGGACTCCCAGACCTCCCCCGCACCCGTCCTCTCGAGGCCCGAAGGGCCAGGCCCCGAGGCCGAAGGGTAAAGACAAATTTCTCTGCTCTCTCTCGCGAGCGGAGGTGGTGGCGTGGGGGTGGGGGGTAGGCTAGGCCGAAAGTGCTTTGAAGTAGGGATAGGACGACAAGATCGCTCTTCACCCCTCAGAGACATTCTGTTCCGCCTCCTCGCGCAAGGAGCGCCCGGTCGGGCCGACTAGGTCGGCCCCGGCTCCCGGCTCCTAGCCCAGGCCCGCCCGCCTCAGCCTCCCTCGGACCCCTAGGGACCCAGCTCCCGCCTCTGCCTCCCGCTTGGCCCTCAGCCTTGGTCCAATCCCGCCCACCTGGCTCTAGGCCGGTGCTCGAGCGGCGCGGTGCCCGGGGCCGGGCGGACCCATAGCGGCTCCGCCGCCGGTGCGGGCTCCGCGCGCGCTCACTCGGCAGCGAGGCCGATTCGGAAAGCGGCCGAGCTCGCCCCGCCCCCGGTTGGCCCTGTGAGGCCCCGCCCCCTCGGGCCGACCGAGCGTTTGCCCGGGGTGACGCTGGCCCGCCCACTCGCGGCCTCCTCCCTGTCCCGCGCTAGCCCGAACCCGCTCGGCGGATGTCCAGTCCCGCCCGCGCGCCGAGGTCGTGTGTCTCCACGCCGCGCTCGACCTGGCGGCAGCGCTGTACTTGACAACTTATTGTCCCCAACACCACCCCACCAATACCCCGGCAGAGCGCTGCTCCCGCAAACTTTCCAAACGAGCATGGGTAACACACTACCCCCGTTTTCTTCATTCGCGGGCCGGAAGAGATTTGAATCAATTCTTCCAGGATCGCGAGGGCGATCAGATAGTGATGGCAAACATCAACACTCTCGGCTCTTTGTTGAGGTTTTTACAACTTCATGACGATCGGATCAAGCAGGGTCGTCCCCGTTTAACAGACAATCCACCGAGGTTGCAACGCCAAAACCACTTGATAAACTGCGGGGTACCATGCGGGTGTGGGCGATGGAGTTAGCGAGTAAGCAACTGAAGCCAGACAGGCTGGCCCGAGGAACGGCTGGCCTGGGAGCCCCTGTGAGATCTAGGTTTAACCTGGGCTTTGTCCCACCTCCTTGTGACCCTGGGCAAGTTACAACGCCGCTCCGGGCCTCGGATTTCTTACTTTGCCCTGAGATAGGCTCGAGTCGGGGGAAAGGGGACCAACATTTCTGTGCTGGTTACTCTCACAACTTCCCTGGTGGCTCAGATGGTAAAGCATCTGCTACAACCCGGGAGACCTGGGTTCGATCCTTGGGTCGGGAAGATCCCCTGGAGAAGGAAATGGCAATCCACTCCAGTACTCTTGCCTGGAAAATCCCATGGACAGAGGAACTTGGTAGGCTACAGTCCATGGGGTCGCACAGAGTCGGAAACGACTGGGCGACTTCACTCACTACTCTCACAAAACCTATTTCTACGTCTCAACAGTTTTAGAAATAGATTATTATTCGCCTTCCCCATTTTACGGAAGATGAAACTGAGGGTCAAAGTTAAGAACCCGAAATTCGAACTGGACAAATATCAAACCCCTCCCCTCAAATTGTCTCTTTGGGGTGACAGGTTGGCGTAAATCCTGTAACAACGTCTCCGATCCTGCTTCTCAGGAGACTCATTTTTCTCCCGGGCCAGCCGCGTTAGCCGAGACCCCACCAACTGCCTCGCCTTTAAAACTTGGTTCGCTCACTGATTATTTGTTCTAACAGAAAAACGAACACGGGCTATGAGCCTGCGCCTTTAAGAATGGTAGGCCGTGACTCTGACGTCACTTGCTTCTCCGCCCCTCACCCCCAGAATGGATGCTTCCCGACCGGGAGTAACCCAGCCAGCCGGTGCACGCCGGATTAGCACGTGGATTGCAGGAGGCCAACCATGCACTTTCCCTGAGAAAAGTCTTTGCGGCTCTCCGAAGCTAGGAAACCCGAAGTGGGGGGCGGGGAGTGACCGGTGAAGTGTTGCTGGTCTAAGGGTCCCGAGAGAAGGCGCCATTTACATTTCCTTCTTATACCATGTGAATGTTGAAACGACACAAAATCATTTTATAAACTGCCAGGGAGAGAGCCCAGCCGCAGTTAAGGTCCTTTACCGCCTTACAGACATGGCTTACAAACAGTTTCACAGCCATCAGCCAAGAGATCTCTCTTCCCATTTTACAGAGGAGGAAACTGAAGTCCTTGTGTGTAATGACTCCTGGTGTGGAGTAGAACCCAGACTTCTCCCATGCACTCTTCCCATTTTACGGTGAAAAATGAGGACCCTAGAGGTCAAGTTGCATCAAAATCACATGAATGCAAGAGCTAGAGTTCAAACGCCCACCCACCCCAGCCCATTCTCAATCAAGGCTCTAGGCTCCTGGCAAAGGTTAACTCAGGACTTAGGTCCCAAGAACTCTAAGATACAGCATGTGAAGACCTGCACCACTTACCTGCCTCAAAATCAGAGCTCTGGGAGGCCAGGACCTGGTTCCAGTCTGAGCTGCCTCCTGCAGCAGCTGTGGGACATCTAGCAAATATCTAGGGGCCTTTAAGCCATTTATAAAATGAGCTGATGGGGATCAAAATACCTGCACCTCCCAGGAATTTTGTATTTTATGAGTTAATAGCTCTAAAGTACCTAAAGCCCTGTCTGGCACTTGACAAGCAGTCAGTGACTGTTAGTATTACTGATGTTGTTTAGTTCCTAAGTCCTGTCTGACTCTTTGCAACCCCATGGGCTGTAGCCTGCCAGGCTCCTCTGTCCATGGGATTTCCCAGGCAAGAATATTGGAGTGGGTTGCAATGTCCTTCTCCAGGGGATCTTCCTGACACAGGAATCAAACCTGTGTCTCCTGCCTTAGCAGGCGAATTCTTTACCACTGAGCCACCTGGGAAAAGGTGGCTATTATTCATTGTCCCTTCCCTCTTGGCACAGAAATTTCTGGAAAGGGTCTTTAGAGCAACCAGGATTCTGATCCTACTTCTGCCTCCAAATGCAGGCGCAGATAGTGATGACTCCTCACATGCCTTCTTCCCCAGAGCAACGTAGCTTAACCAGGAATCAAACCTGGTGATTTCTGAGCCTCAGTTTCCTTCACAGTAGAAGGAGGGGCTTGCACTCCTTGCATTTCTGAGTTTCTTCTTGAAAAAGGATGCCTTTGAGATTTGTCACTACACCTCAGTTTCCTCAACTGAAAGATGAGGTCACCTGCCTGCTGATTTACAGACTTTTAGCTAAAGACAGGTCTGTAAAAAGCTAAGAGTCAACAAATAGTTCTGTGGTCCCACCCAGAGTGAGCAGATCACAGCCCCCACCATACCCTACAGTAAATGCTTTGAGGCTGAGAAAACCTTGGGCACCGAAGGTCAGCACACTGGCAGCGGTGTGGGTAGCTGGGAGAAGTTATCTACCGCTGGAGCTGCCATCCAAGGGCAATCAGAGCAACTTCAGGGTGGAGCCACAGCTTGAGATGCTCGTAACTGTGGGGCCCTGGCTAGACTGGCCTGCCCTGAGAAGCAAGCCTAGAGTCCTGAGGAGGAGACGGCCACTGTCCTGGCTGACTCAGCCATGGTTCACACTGACCAGGCACCCAGAAGTCCTTCTAGAGGCAGCATGTAGCCCCATGTGGCCATCACCAGCCTCCTTGTCAGATGGAAAAAACAGATATTCCTTTCAACTGTAAAAGGGGAGAAAACAGTACTAGCCCCAGAGGTTATCTCAGGGACTGATGGACAAGTCCTTGCCTGGCACTGGGGAAGGGATATAAACAGAAGATAGTTTATTGTGAGGCTCAGTTCTTCCAGGGCAAGCCCCAGCTTGCACCCCTAGGGCCTAGGAAGACATTTAGGGCCCTGAAGTAGGGCTCAGTTCCCTCCCATGGACTCTACCAGCACCTCTGAATTTAGAGCCAGAACTGTTCCCACCAGAAGTGCCTTGCTGGAGGCCAGTCCCCAAGCTTCTGGATCACAGAACCAGAGAAAAGTGATCCAGACTCTGGTGGTGGTGACTTAGCTGGTAAGTTGTGTCCGATTCTTGTGACCCCATGGACTGTAGCCCACTTGGCTCCTCTGCTGAATTCTAGGCCCCCAGCTAAATGCCAAGTCAGAGCTTTGATTGAGCCCAGTGGGCAGGGAGGGGTGGGGAAGTTAGTATTGTATTGTGTATTGTTTAGTCAAAACTGACTCTTTTGCAGCCCCGTGGACTGTAAGCCCACCAGGCTCCTCTGTCCTTGGGATTTCCCAGGCAAGAATACTGGAGTGTTGACATTTTCTTCTCCAGGGAATCTTTCCGACTCAGGGATTGAACCCTCGTCTTCACACTGGCAGGAGGATTCTTTACTACGGAGCCACCAGAGAAGCCCGGGGGAGTTAAAAGGACTTTATTATGACAACTGGAGAAAACTGAAGAAGGCCTGTATGGTCAATATTATTTTATCAACATTAAATTTCTTGAGTGTGATAAATATACAGCAGGTTTGTAGGAGCATGCCCTTGTTCTCAGGAAATGTTCTTAGGAGTGCTGAGGGTTAAATATCTGCAACTTAGTCTCAAATGAGTCAGCAAAAAGAAAGAAATAAGGCCAATGTAGCAAAATGTGAGGAGAAGGCAATGGCACCCCACTCCAGTACTCCTGCCTGGAAAATCCCATGGATGGAGGAGCCTGGTAGGCTGCAGTCCATGGGGTCATGAAGAGTTGGACACAACTGAAGTGTCTTAGCAGCAGCAGCAGCAGCAAAATGTGAACAACTGTGGATCAAAGTGAAGTGTATGCGCTGCTCACTGTACAGTTCTCAAAGTTTTTTTGAAGTTTTAAAAGGTTTCAAAATTAAAAGCTGGTGGGGAAAAGGATTTTCCCCTCTGAAATATATATGTAAGGTATATGTATATGTATAAATAGTGCTAGTGGTAAAGAACCCCCCTGGCAATGCAGGTAAACATGAAACCTGGGTTCGATCCTGGGTCAGGAAGATCCCCTGGAGAAGGAAATGGCAGCCGATTCCAGTTTTCTTGCCTGAAGAATCCCATGGACAGAGGATCCTGGTGGGCTGCAGTTCATAGAGTTGCAAAGAGTCAGACTTAGTGCCTGAAGGGACTTAGCACACATGTACAGAATCAGAAGGCAACGAAGCTGGGAATTCCCTGGAGGTCCAGAGGTCAGGACTCCACTTTCACTGTGAAGGGCTTGGGTTCGATCCCCGTTCGTGGAACTGTGCATAAGAAAACACAAAAAAACATACAACAAAACTGTCTTTCATTTTTTGAAGGTTAAAAAAATAAGAAATAAATGTAATAGCTAGAATCAGCCCACCTGCAGAGAGTCCTCTATCTGACCCCCACCCAGACCTCCCTGGCTTGAGAACGTGGGCTGGGGAATTTCTGGACACCCAAGGCTTGAATAGGGGGGCCTGGGTGTGGTCTGAGGGGGTGGCCTCTAGAGGGGAATAGTCCTGGCTAAGACTCTGTAGAATTGCCTTCCCCCGTCCTGCCGGGAACTCGGGACAGGCTCTCTGTACTCTGCTGGAGGAATGTGGATTAATCTACCTCGGAGGAGGGCAGTTTTGAGCCATAATTATCAAAATTCCACATACCCAAGCCTGGTGCTAAAGGTCAAGAATCCGCCTGCCAATGCAGGTTAGAAGATAGGGAAGATCCTCTGGAGAGGGGAATGGCAATCCACTCAAATATTCTTGCCTGGAGAATCCCATGGACTCAGCCAGGCCACTTGTGAGCATTCTCGGCTGATTGGCTTGCTCCTGTGCACAGCGAGTTTCCTTGACCGTAGCCCTGTGTCTAACGGCAGAAAGCCGTGGAAAAGGACTGCCTGACAATATCCCCGTATAACAAACACCACCCTGCAAGAGATGCTGATCACCTCCGAGTGTAAAACAACTTCAAAGGTGTTAAATTAAAAAGCGGGCAGTTGTTCTCGATCGGAGCTCTACTGCCCCCTAGGGGAAGTTTGGAGAATTTAAGGGACCGTCACAAGTTCCCCAGGCCCTGGCATTTTGATAGAGCGCAGGGCAGGGATGCTCAATGTCCTGTAAAGTATACGACAGACTGACATAACAAGAATTTATCCCCATACTCCTCTCAGTTTTCCTCTGTCTTTCTGGACAACCACATACTTTCTTCCCTCGGTGTTCATGAAGGAGTGGTCCCAAGAGCCCCTGCAAGTACCAAAATCCAGGGATGCTCTAGTTCCTTATATAAAATGGCCTGCTGCTGCTGCTGCTAAGTCGCTTCAGTCGTGTCCGACTTTGTGAGATCCCATATATGGCATCCCACCAGGCTCCCCCGTCCCTGGGAGTCTCCAGGCAAGAACACTGGAGTGGGTTACCATTTCCTTCTCCAATGCATGAAGTGAAAAGCGAAAGTGAAGTCGTTCAGTCATGCGACCCCATGGACTGCAGCCAACCAGGCTCCCCTGTCCATGGGATTTTCCGGGCAAGAGTACTGGAGTGGGGTGCCATTGCCTTCTCCATAAAATGGCCTAGGAGGGTGAATACAGCCAGCCCTTTCTATCCGCGGGTTTCACCTCTGTGGATTCAAAAAATCTGTTGGTAATTATCCGACCTGGAAGCCAGCTCTATTTCACCCGTGCCGTGAAGTGCTAAGTTGCTTCAGTCGTGTCCAACTCCATGCAACCTTATGAACTGTAGCCCACCAGGCTCCTCTGTTCATGGGATTCTCCAGGCAAGAACTGGAGTTGATTGCCATTCCCTTCTCCAGGGGATCTTCCAGACCCAGAGATCGAACTGGCATGTCTTACATCTAACCTTCATTGTCAGGCGAGTTCTTTACCATTAGCGCCACCTCACCCACATCTTCTTAAATGATTTTATAATATATTGAATTTCCCGGGAATAAAACGATCATGCAGTCTTCAGGAAGACATGTGTTTGTCTCCGTTAGAGCTTTACTGAAGATCACTGACCGTTCAGAATGTCTGGTCTGTTGGCCACCTGGCCGGTGTGAGCTGAGAAGCTGACACAATACTCCAGCCTAGTCTCCATTTCCTGTTCTCCATCATCAGAGATTCATGGACATCTGCAAATTTCTCTTCTTACATGGGTCAAGCCTGAGCTTTCACACACAGAAAATACATAATATTTTATTCTGAATTACTTTCTTTTATTTTTCCTCTCTATTACAGTTTGCATTTCATACAGATTTTTTAAAATGTGCACAGGAAATTATACTATCTGTACATTTCACTTCTGAAAATGTATTGCAGGAGATTCAAAACTATATTACCAGAAGAAGACTTTGGATCTGACTCTGTTGAGAACCTCAGAAAGGACCAGGAGCTAACCAAGCACCAGGAGTCCCGTGTAGTGTCATTGCCTCCTGGGAGCTGCAGGCTCTGCTTCTCACTGTGACCGGTCTGCCAGGAATATGTCAGCCTCCAGAACAGGGTGCTCATGGTGCAGGGCCCAGCCCATGTCTCAGCAACCCAAACAGAGGAAGTGCTGTCCCAGCTGGGCCCAGACCACAGGCCTGACTGTGTTCATCTCTCTCCCCCTCTCTCTCTTTGATTTTTTTTCAGTATTTGTCTTTTTCTCTCTTTAAAAATATTTGGGACTTCCCAGTGTTTAACACTCCATACTTTCAAGGCAGGGAGTGTCGGTTTGATTCCTGATTGAGGAACCAAGATCCCATATGCCTCAAAGTGCCACCAAAAAAAAAAAAAAAAAGTTTTACTGTACTGTTGTAAGCCCTGGGATATGGCAAGGAACAAGCCATTTGGGGTCTCTGCTGATATTTCTAATGCAGGAGACACACACAAACAAGTAAATAAGACAACTGCAGACCTGGAGGACATCTGCAGTTTAGTGAAAGCACTGAAGCAGGTCATGTGATGGAGAGGCCCTGAGTTGGCCTAGAAAAAGGGAGAAGAAGGGGGTCAGGGAACATCAATGGGGATTAACCTGTGGTGAAGGCGAAGGGAGAGCAGGGCAGGCTGAGTTGAAGGGGAATGCTCGGATGAGGGCTCAGATGTCATAGTAACTTACAGTGAAAGAACAACTATGATGGTTACAAACACAGGCTCCAGACCAGACCTGGGTTGGTTTCACCCCTTCCCAACTACAGAGCCCCAGGAAAGTTGCTTAACCTCTCTGAGTCTTTCTCCTTTCATCATAAGAGGAGAATGATAATTGTACCTCCCTCACAAGGCTGTGTTAAAGATTAAAGGAGAGCTTAGGACAGAACCTTACACAACTTGAGTCTCCATAAACATCAGCCAGAACTACTTTTTAAAAACAGGAAATCCAGTATACCAGTGACCATCCTAACATAAGAAATTGAATTATCAAGTCCTCTGAGGTGTATGTGAGCACAGATTTCTCTGCTAACTTGTTGGGGAAATTTGTCTCTTTTCTGGGCTTCATTTTTGTCATTTTTGAATGGAAACAATAATTATCTCAGCCCTACTTCCCTTTCAGGACTGCTGAGAGGTTTAAGATGACAGATGGGGCGTGTGAAGGAGGTCTGTGACCCGGAAAGGGTGACCCGGGTTGAGGAGGGGGGAGTTCCCTCCTGTCCTGCCTCCTCTCTCTGTTCCTCCTTGGGCTCCTGGACATGACGCTGACCTGACCTCTCTGAGTTTTCTTACTGTAAGGAGAGGAAAAGGCAGTAGGGAAAGGCAGTTTTCCTTACTAAAGCCCTAGCCCTATGCTTCAGAGGCAGATCATTAAGTTAATAAGAGGAACCTCTTTGATGTCCTATAAGGAATTGCTCCTCCCATTTAATGCGCCACTTTACAAGGTTTCTTTACATCCGTCATCCCATATGACCCTCTCGTGACTGTGTAAGAGAGCATGTGGGGGTTACTGTGTACCCATCTTACAGATGAGGAAACAGTCTCAGAGAAGTCAAGTGGCCTGTCTAAGTGACTTGGAGCGAGTGTCTCCTGACGCCTAGGGGGACTGCCTGGAGAAGGGACAGAGAACTCAGGTGGGCTGGAAGGGCCTGGGGTAGGGGGGAGCACCTGGGTGAAAGCCTGGAGATGTGGGCAAAAGCTCTGAGGTCTGATCAGCTTGGACTTGGATACTGTCACCACTGCTCAGCAGGTGGCTGACCCTGGACAAGACCCTTAGAGTCTCATACATCCGTGAGATGGAGCTATTACTCTGTGGTGGTGTTAGAAGGACTCAGTGATGTGGAAGAGATGAGCCAGGCAAAACGTGGTCCTGATTCTTCCCTCCGCTCCCCCCACTCAAGTTCATGAACATCCAAGTCCTAATTGTCAATGAGTCAGCCGTGCCCACAACACAAGTTGTCCTTTCACTTCCGTGACCCAACCTGTTCACCTGCCCCCCTTGACAACAGCTAGGCGCGAAGTCTGGGAGTCCACAGGCAATGAAGCAACCACTCAGGGCCACAGCTGCCCCCAGGGCATTCTCAAGTTCAGAAAAAGGGACCAGGGGGGAAAGTTTCTCCCTGTACCCACAGGGAGGCATAACTCTGGCCAGACCACCATTGTTGCCCAGCCTTTCCCAAAACTTCTAGGGGAGGGGCAAGGTGTCCTTAGATGTGGGTGGCAGGGCAGTCACCCTGAAGGAGCTTCGGAAGGGTTTGGTGGAACCTTAGCCTGTGTCTTGGATTTGGCTGGATGTTTTCTTTTTCACTTGAGTGGCGTCAGATTATTACATCGTTGATTTTGTAATTTTTGTTTGTTTCTTGTTTGGGTCATGCTGAGCAGCTGATGGAATCATAGTTCCCTGACCAAGGATCGAACCTGGGCCCTCAGCAGTAAAAGCATGGAGTCCTAACGACTGGATCACCAGGGAATTTCGTGATTTTTTACATTTTATTTGGAAAATGAATTTTAGTCCTGAATAAATGTGCTTTAGTCAGAATTCTCTCAAGCATAGGAGTTGTGGGGAAGGAGATGACAGCTTATAAAGGATGACTGTGTGCTTGGCAATTTTCATACGTCTGTGAGCACGTTCCATTCTCCCGAAGCCCTGGCAGGTAATTACTATTACTCCATTTGACAGATGAAGGCATTTGGGGTCAAAGAAATAAGCCAAATTCACCCAGCTGGAACTTGAGATAACAGACAAAGACGAAATCTTGCTGCCCTGATCCCAGGCCACGGCCCATGTTTCCCGAAAAAGCTAATTCCCATCTTCAGGCACCAGGCACCTGCCTCTCCTGGACACCACTCTAGCTTCCTGGAGAGTCACAGGGGTCAGTCCTTGCCTCAACCAGCAAGTTCTTCTCCAGGTCACCCCCCTGCTCTCAGCATGTTAGAAACAAACTTTACCTGGGAAGGTGCCCTCCTCTCCCTCAGAAGCTGGGTGCTGACTCCACGTCTTGATGGGAGAAGTCAGCCCAGCAAACCCTACCCCGTGTCTCTCTGTCTTGCCACGGCCCATGTTTCCCGAAAAAGCTAATTCCCATCTTCAGGCACCAGGCACCTGCCTCTCCTGGACACCACTCTAGCTTCCTGGAGAGTCACAGGGGTCAGTCCTTGCCTCAACCAGCAAGTTCTTCTCCAGGTCACCCCCCTGCTCTCAGCATGTTAGAAACAAACTTTACCTGGGAAGGTGCCCTCCTCTCCCTCAGAAGCTGGGTGCTGACTCCACGTCTTGATGGGAGAAGTCAGCCCAGCAAACCCTACCCCGTGTCTCTCTGTCTGGACCCCATCCCTGAGGGGTTGATAGTTCCTCTGCCCCCTCCATCCTGGTCTGGCTGAGAGATCCTGATGGTTTCAGCCTGAGGGGCGTCCTTCTCAGAAGTCTGAAATGGACAAGGTGCAAACAGCCCCTACTGGACAGGGTCCTGGACCCTGGACCAAGAGGATGCCATGGGGTGCAGCCAGGCACGTGGGGGATCCAGGTGAATTTCTGGGAAGAAAGATACATGGAAGGAGAGGGTGAGATGGGCTGAAGGATGGGTGGACAGCTGNGGGGGGGGGGGGGGGGGGGGGGGGGGGGGGGGGGGGGGGGGGGGGGGGGGGGGGGGGGGGGGGGGGGGGGGGGGGGGGGGGGGGGGGGGGGGGGGGGGGGGGGGGGGGGGGGGGGGGGGGGGGGGGGGGGGGGGGGGGGGGGGGGGGGGGGGGGGGGGGGGGGGGGGGGGGGGGGGGGGGGGGGGGGGGGGGGGGGGGGGGGGGGGGGGGGGGGGGGGGGGGGGGGGGGGGGGGGGGGGGGGGGGGGGGGGGGGAGGGGAGCTGAGAGACTTCCAAGGGGAAGTATCTCCGTTACAGTGGCAGCTTCGTGAACTGAGCATCTTCATGGCTCAGGCCCCACACTGAGGGCTCCTCGGACAATACTTCATCCGGAGGGAAGTGGTCAATGTCCTCAGTGTACAGACCATGATGCTGAGGGAGAGAGGTTAAGCCAAGTCACACAGCTTATAAGAGGAAATGGGACTAGAAGGGAATGTCCTCGCTGGTTCTTCATTGCATAGAAAGGGGGTCCGGCAAGATGAGGGGCTCTCAGACCTGCACCTCAGCCCTCTGCTGCTGCTGAAGCTCCTTGAGTGACAGGCGCTCGAGCTGCGAACCCTGGGCCAGAGGATCCCTGAAGCTCCCTCCATCCAGGGCCTCTGCAAAGCCAAGTAATCGACTTCCCATGGCTGCCTTCCTTTCCTGCTTCCTTCCCTTCACTCCCTCTGTATCCCTACCCTGCATCCTCTGCCCCGAGAGCTGGATTTAAAGGTACCACCCAGTGTCAGCCTGCCTGCATAGAGGGTGGTCCTACCCCTCCACCCTACCCTGGGCCAGGTGGAGCAGCCACCACCCTGTGTAGACTCTGAATCTCCTAACTGACAGAGGGCAGGGCAATGCTCACTCACTGCTCAGATGAACACATTGAGGCCAAAGAAAAATTAAGAACTCACATACAAGCACACAAGGGAAAGTCACAGAAGCAACTGTTAGAGGGTTTGAAAGTGGAAGTCTGGGGTGGGAAAAGAAAGGTGGCAATGCTGTTTTGTGTGGGGCCTTCCCTGATGGTCTAGTGGTTAGGACTCTGAGCTTCCACTGCAGGGAGCCTGGGTCAGGGAACTAAGATTCTGTGGTATGCGGCACAGCCAAAACAGAAAAGAGCGCTGCTTTGTGTTATAACTTGACTATAATTTATTTGCATGTTATACTTTGTTAAAATATAGTCATTGATTAAAAAACAACAAGGGAAGTGCCCTGCCCACTGGCGCTGGGCAAGTTCAGGGCCTCTGCTCGGGCAGGAGTCCAGATCTGGCGCTTCTATTGGCAACTATCCCACCACAGACTTGGGCCTGGGCGCTGGCCAGTTCCTGCCTCCCCTCCCCCACACCTACCCAGCTAGGCTGGAGGGCCAAGCTGAGCCCCACAGACACCAGTCAAGTGCCCCATGATGAGGGCCGGCGCCACAGGAACTGGGCAACAATTGCTCACCCTAAGATGACTCAGGCAGGAAAGGGAAGGAAGGAGTAGGTGTGTGTGAGGCAGAGGCCATTTCTATGCCCTCACCCAGGCCTCACTGTTCAGGGCTGCCAGATTTAGGAAATAAAAATATAAGATGCCCAGTCAAATCTGCATTTCAGAAACACAAGGGATAAAATGGTTTTTAGCCACACTCCCACGCAACTTGTGGGATCTCAGCTACCTGACCAAGGATTGAACCCAGAGAACTCCCAAGGAATAATTTTTAAGTGTAAGTATGTGTCGAATAAGGCTTCCCTGATGGCTCAGAAGGTAAAGAATCTGCCAGTAATGTCGGAGACCTGGGTTCGATCCCTGGGTCAGGAAGATCCCCTGGAGAAGGGAATGGCAACCCATTCCAGTATTCTTGCCTGGAGAATCCCATGGGTAGAGGAACCTGGTGAGCTACAGTCAGTGGTCTTGCAAAGAGACACAACTGAACAGCTAACACACACACACTTGTGTCAAATATTGCATGGGACATACTTATGCTTAAAAAATGTGTCTTTAATCTGAAATTCAAATTTAATGAGGCATCTATGTTTTATTGCACAACTCAAGATCTTGGTGGAGGGCTTCCCTGGTGGCTCAGTGGTAAAGAACCTGCTTGCTAGCGCAGGAGACACAGGTTTGATCCCCGATCCGGGAACATCCCACGTGGCGTAGAGCAATTACTACAGTGCACCACAACTATTGAGCCTGTGCCCTGGAGCCCGGGAGCCATAACTACTGAAGCCTGCATGCCCCAGAGCCCATACTCTGCAATAAGAGAAGCCACTGTAATGAGAAACCTACAGATGACAACCAAAGACTAGCCCCGGCTACCACAACTAGAGAAACGTCTGAGAGGTAACAGACTCAGCACAGCCAAAGATTAATAAATTAAAAAAAGAAAAACTTGCAGGGAAAGGCCCCTGCCCTGGGGCAGCTGTGACTCTTCTATGAGGGCAGAACTGGAAGTCTGAATGAAGAAAATCCTGAAGGGGTGATGGGCAGAATGGGAGAGAGGCAAAAGGAGGGAGAGAAAGGGATGCTGTCCGACCCTGTATCCAGACCACCACCTCTGAAAGCAGCCTTGGGGCTGAGCTGGAGGGACTTCTTAGCCAGAGTCACAGCCAAGGTTCTCTTTGTGTCTGACCACAGGTATCTCCTGTCCCTGTGGTGCCTCAGTCAAGGGCAGGGCTGGCATTCGAGGTGGGACCACAGCAGGAAGAACATATTTCTAACTTCTTAAGCAAGTAGCGGGTGGTGGGGAGGGAGAAGCCACAAAGGAAAAGATCGATTGCTAGATTTCAGATGACATAACAACACAACTTCTGACCACAAAAGACATCAAAAACAAAGATAAAAGACAAATAACAGATTGGGAAGAATTGTGTGCAACACATATAATATCCAGATTATATACGAAACTCCCACAGTTCAGTGAGCAAAAGAGAAACACGGGAGAAAAACAATCAAAGGATAATGTGAGTGTTAGTTTATTTATTTATTATTGAACTACAGTTGATGTACAATATCATGTAAGTTACAGGTATCAGTTCAGTTCAGTCACTCAGTCTGTCCGACTCTTTGCAACCCCATGAATCACAGCACGCCAGGCCTCCCTGTCCATCACCAACTCCTGGAGTTCACCCAAACTCATGTGCATCGAGTCGGTGATGCCATCCAGCCATCTCTGTCGTCCCCTTCTCCTCCTGCCCCCAGTCCCTCCCAGCATCAGGGTCTTTTCCAGTGAGTCAACTCTGCGCATGAGGTGGCCAACGTATTGGAGTTTCAGTCTCAGCATCAGTCCTTCCAATGAACACCCAGGACTGGTCTCCTTTAGGATGGACTAGTTGGATCTCCTTGCAGTCCAAGGGACTTGCAAGAGTCTTCTCCCGCACCACAGTTCAAAACCATCAATTCTTCGGCACGCAGGTATACAATGTAGTGATTCACAGTTTTGGAAGGTTATACTTCATTTATAGTTATTATGAAATATTTGAGGGCCTTCCTGGTGGCTCAGTGGTAAAGAATCTGCCTACCAATGTGGATTTGACATGAGCTTGATCAAATTCGGACACGAGTTTGATCCCTCAACTGGGAAGATCCCACATGCGGTGGAGCAACTGTCTGGAGCCCTGGAGCCGCAACTACAAAGCTCACGAGCTGCAACCACCGAAGCCCGTGTGCCCAAGAGCCTTGCTCCACAAGAAGAGAAGCCACCACAATGAGAAGCCTGCGCACTGTAACTAGAGAATCATCTCTGATCTCTGTAACCTGCAGACCTAGCACAACCCAAAATAAATAAAGTACTTTTTAAAACATTGGCTATATCTTCTGTGTTGTACAATATATCCTTGTAGATTATTTTATGTATAGTAGTTTGTACCTCTTAATCTCCTATCTGTCCTTTCCCTTTTCCTCTCCCCACTGATGACCACTCAGTTGTTCTCTGTATCTGTGAATCCATTGTGTGACGACTAGTTTTGTGTGTCAACATGGCAGGTGTTTCAGATGAGATTAACATCTAAATTGGGCTTCCCTTGTGGCTCAGTTGGCAAAGAATCTGCCTGCAACGTGGGAGACCTGGGTTCGACCCTGGGTTGGGTGGATCCCCTGGAGAAGGGAAAGGCTACCCACTCCCATATATCTGGCCTGGAGAATTCCATGGACTATATAGTTCAAGGGGTCATAAAAAGTTGGACACGGCTGAGCGATTTTCACTTTCACTTCAACATCTAAATCACTGTATTTTGGCTTTAGCAAATTGCCCTCCATAATGTGGGTGGGTCTCATCCAATCAGGTCAATGGCTGAATTGAATAAAAAGACTGGCCCTTCCTGGCAAGAGGAATTTCTCCAGCAACTGTCTTCAGACTTCCTCTGCTCCATCGGCTCTTCTGAATTTCCAGTCTGCTGGTTCACACTGCGGATTTTGGACTCACTAGCTTCCTGGAGAAGGAAATGGAAACCCACTCTGGTGTTCTTGCCTGGAGAATCCCAGGGACAGGGGAGCCTGGTGGGCTGCCATCTATGGGGTCGCACAGAGTTGGACATGACTGAAGCGACTTAGCAGCAGCTTCCTGAACCATGTGAGCCAGTTCCTTTTAATAAATCTTTTTCTATACACACATCAACTGGTTCTGTTTCTTTGGAGAACCCTGACTAACACGGATAAGAATAGGCATTTCACAGAAGAAATACACGTGCAGAATAAACATATATAAAAATGCTCAGCTTCCCTAGAGATCAAGGAGATGCAGATAAAATGACCATGAAATATCTTCTGTCATTAGATTGGCAAAAAATTTTTGATTTCCTGGGTCAGGAAGATCCCCTGAAGTAGGGGATGGCAACTTACTCCAGTATTTTTGCCTGGAGAATCCCATCGACAGAGGAGCCTGGCGGGCTATAGTCCATAGGGTCACAAAGAGAAGGACATGACTGAAGTGACTTAGCACACCACTCACACACATCCAATGTCAGCGAGTATATGGGAAAAAATTTCCTCCAAATACTGAGCTTAGGAGTGTAAACTGGAAAAATGTTGAGGCAATTGGGCATAAACATTTCAAACGTGCATACTCAGGTAGCCAGCAACATTAACAAGTTAACATTCCTAAAATGTTAGTTTTAGGAATTTAACGCCCATATGTGTACTCAGACCCATGTTCAGAAATATTTGTTGTATATTATTTGTAACCACAAAAATTGGAAACACATAAAAGTCCACAATGACACTGGTTAAGGGAATTCCTTGGTAGTCCAGTGGTTAAAACTCTGTGTTTCCATTGCAGGGAGCATGGGTTTGATCCTGATTGGGAAACTAAGTTCCCACAAGCCACATGGCGTGGCCAAAAAAATTTAAAAAAGAGAGACTAGTTAAATAAACATGTAACACCTATAGTGTGGGATACTTGGCAATTGTCAGAAAGAAACTGATAAATAAGTCAAAAGACATCCCATGTTCATGGGCAGGAAGACTTAATAACAATATTGTTGCTGCTGCTGCTGCTGCTGCTCAGTCGCTCCAGTCGTGGCCGACTCTGTGCGACCCCATAGACGGCAGCCCACCAGGCTCCCCCGTCCCTGGGATTCTCCAGGCAAGAACACTGGAGCGGGTTGCCATTTCCTTCTCCAATGAGTGAAAGTGAAAAGTGAAAGGGAAGTTGCTCAGTCGTGTCCGACTAGTAGCGACCCCATGGACTGCAGCCCACCAGGCTCCTCTGTCCATGGGATTTTCCAGGCAAGAGTACTTAAGAGGGTAATATACCCCAAATACAGTGCATTCTCTGTCAAAATCTCAGCTGTCTTTGCAGAAACAGATTCTAAAATCCACATAGAAATTCAGGGGGCTTAGAATAGCCAAGACAATCTTGAAAAAGAAGAGAGAGGACTCCTACTTCTCCTCATTTCAAAATTTGCTACAAATCTATAGTAATTAAGACAGTGTAACACTGACCTTAAGGATGGACATATACATCAGTACAATAGAACTGATTGTCTAGAGTCCATTCCTCATATTTACAGCCAGTTGATTCTATCAAAATAAAAAATCAAAAGGCCTAACCAAAGGAGCCTGGGAGGAGTCAGGGAATCGGGCAAAAAGGGATGGACCTTTTGATATCAAATCTTTCTGTGACCTGGAAGTTTTTGCTTCTTCTCAGTCTACCCTGTTCACAAAATGATGCTTCCTCCTTAAAAGCAAAAAAGCAGAGGGAGAGAGAGTCCTGACTTGGGAGGCTTAAGGACATGTGTGTTTGTTGAGGAATGTGGGAGAGACTTTTTTTCAGTCTTTGGGGGAACTGTACCCTCTCCACTGAAGTGGAGGTTCGCTGCATCCACTTTGACAAGACCTTTAGTAAAGATACTTCAAGTAAATATCTTATGTTTCTTTGCCACAGTAATCAAAGTAACTGCACATGATTAAAATTTTCCTAACTGCTCAGGCTCGTACCTTAGCTATTAATTACCATTCTTTAAGAGCAGCAGTAAGATCCATTGAGTTGACCAGGACTATTTGTCCCTAAACTCAATGTCCCCAGGACATTTTGCTTCTAAGTTCTTCAGTCTGCTTTTTGTACTTTTTCCTATTGAATGCTTTTAACCCTTGCTAAACTGCAAGTGACTGCTTCTAAAAAACTTCAACGCATAAATCCCCTGATCTTTTGATAATCTACCGATGCTGGGAAGTCAGGTGACAGCATTTATTAAAAGTATATAAAATAAAACAGGCACTGCATGAGGGACACCTCGTGCTTTCGTGGAGAACGTTTATGATCCTTCAGAGAGGGTTTCTTAGCCTCAGCACACCTGACATTTTGGGCAGAATAATCTGTTGTTCTTCCCTGGTGGCTTACATGGTAAAGAATCTGCCTGCAATGCAGGAGACCTGGGTTTGATCCCTGGGTCAGGAAGATCCACTGGAGAAGGGCATGGCAACGCACTCCAGTATTCTTGCCTGGAAAATCCCATGGACAGAGGAGCCTGGGGGCCACAGTCCATGGGGTCACAAAGAGTCGGACACAACTGAGCAACTAACACTTTCAGTCCTTGTTGTGGGGGCCATCCTGTGCATTGTAGGTTGTTCAGCAACATCCCTGTCTCCTGCCCACTAGATGCCAGCAGCATCTCCCCAAAACTGTGACAATTTAGAACGTCTCCAACACTGCCTAATGTCCCTAGTGGGCAAATCACTCTATTATGGATTTTGTGATATTTGTTTCAGTCATTCTAGGTTTCTTTTTTCCCCCTCTTTGTGTATTTTTCATCTGGTTCCGTGTAGTCATGATTATAGGTTCATTTATTGATTTGCTGAACATTGCATGGTATTTGTGTATCTGTGCTTGCTGTGTCCACAAAAGCATATGGATGTATGAGACAGGGAATAAGCACAGAGCCACCAGTATACAGAATAGTCCTGATTCTCAGCAGGAGCCTTATCGACCTTTTGGGCCCTCTGTGGGCCCAGGCTGAGCACTGCTGTCACACAGTTCCTCAACTCTGCCACTACTTCCCTACACAGACTCCCACCAACCCTGAGTTTGCCTATTTGTCCCTAACCCCAGCCTCACCCCCACCCCAAGCTTTGTGCTTAACCTACAGTGCTTCCCATCCACTTGGCAACCAAACACTGCCCTTCCTCCAAGATCCAGCATCAGGCTTCCTCTAGTATCTCCTGGTACATCTCCCATCACCCATCTCTGCCTGGGCCAGGCCCCATAAAGGGCACCAAGCAGTCTAGCTCCTGCTACTGGTGAATCTGTTCTGTGTGATTTATTTTCTCTCCCTCACTGGCTTCCTTGGTGGCTAAGATGGTAAAGAATCTGCCTGCAATGTGCAAGACACGGGTTTGATCCCTGGGTTGAGAAGATCCACTAGAGAAGGAAATGGCTACCCACTCCAATATTTTTTCCTGGAGAATTACATGGACAGAAGAGCCTAGAAAGCTACAGTCCATGGGGTCGCAAAAGGTCGGACACAACTGAGCGACTAACACTTTCACTTTTGGGCTTCCCTGGTGGCTCAGTGGTAAAGAATCTGCTTGCAATGCAGGAGACGCAGGAGACTGCGGTTTCATCCCTGGAGAAGGGAACGGCAATCCACCCCTATATTCTTGCCTGGAAAATTCCATGGACAGAGGAGACTTGTGGGCTATATAGTTCATGGGGTCGCAGAGTCGGATACACTGAGTACACACGCTCGCGCACGCGCGCGCGCGCGCACATCAGCAAGTCAATTCCTGAAAGGTAGGGCTTGACTGAAACTAAGGAGCTACTTCCGGTATGCACCCACACCCACAGTCAGCCCAGCCTGGTGCCACACACCCAGCAACTCCACAAGTCCACTCCACTGAACCTGGCATTCAATCCCTGCCCAAGGCTGCCCTTCCATCTGGTTTTCTAATGCTTTTCCCAATACCCTCTGTCTAGCCACTTCTCCGACCCCTCTCCACTCGCCACTTAAAATCCTCCCAGACTCAGCTTCAAAAAGTGCCCCCAATGTGGCACTTTTTTCCTGCTCAGATCTAACCTACTACCTCTTCTCTACATACATCTGGAGCACTCGGAACACGATTCTCCAAACCCCTGCCCATCCCCTGCTGTGAGCACCTTGAGGAAAGGGCCTGAGGTCTGTTTATCCTTGCCTTCACAACTCTCCCTCAGTCCCCTTTGGGGCCCGGCTGCCGAGCATTAAATCTGCATGGGATGAACAGAATAGAGACAGGATGCACAAATCTTCTAAACCCAAGAGACACCCCTTAAACGTTCTTGAACGCACCCACTAAGGGACAGATCTCTTGGCTTTCAATGTCCCCGGAAAGCAGTCTACCCTCGGGATGGGTTAACAGAAGGCAGCGGGCACCAGCAAGCAGGCTGAGCCGTCCCAGGGCGTCACATGATTCTCCAATCACATGATCCCTAGAAATGGGGGGTTGGGGAGAGAGAAGAAGGAGGGAGGGGAGTGAATTGAGTAGGAAAAGAAATACAGGATTCCAAGTTGGCCCCGCCTTTACGTCGACGAGTAGCCAATGGGAGTGCGACATTCCGGACACCTGACCAATGGAAATTGAAGTGGGTGGGCCATCGAGCCGAGTGGCCCAAGTGGAAGAGCTGCCTGACCGCTGCTACCCAGCGATCGCGGACCACGACGCAGGTAAGGAGGGTGGACTTCGCTCGCTCCTTCCCAGGGGCCCAGCCTGCGGGACGGGGAGATGGGGCTCCTCTGGAGTTTCAGCGGGGATACAAAAAAAGATTCCCTTACAGAAACTCCGATGCATTGGAGGGAGTTTTATGGGCGGTGGGAGTAAACAGTAATTGCAGTGACCCCCCATTAGAAGGGGCTCTCTCTCTTTCTCCATCGCCCCTGGAAGCTGCAGCCCCTTCTCCCAAAGCAGAGATCACTCTGTTCTTGAGTCGACTCCGCCCCCGTCGGCAGGTGCTGGTAGTGGTGCTGGTGGGCAGTCCCCGCTGCGGCTGGCAGCAAGCGAGGCGCCCGCCCCTGGCCCCCGAGCTCAAAGGGCTGGAAGTGGGGCTTGTGACCCTGGCCTGCTCAAAGACAGTAGGGACCTGGGAGTGGTGATTGAACCCCTGGGTTGTGTCTGACTCTGTCTAACTTCCTCTCGTGGGGCTAACTTCCGCCTCCCCCGGCCACTTTTTCTTGCTCTCTCCGCTGTTGGGTTGGCTCACCTTTTGGGAAATCTTTCTCCTGGCACTCGAAGTGGGGGGCTGCCACCTAGTGGAAGATGACGGAGCTCGGGACTTGAAGAGGCTGCTGTCCTCCCTCTCTGTAGCGGCAGTGTCAGGTTGGGGTGAGAGATCACCACTTGGAACCCTACTGAGATGAATTGGGTTCCCTCTTCCCCATCCTGGTTCCGAGTGTGTGTGTGCGCTAGTGCATACATGTGTATTCAGTAGAAGCGTACACTACTTCCAAACCTCAGGATACCCAGGAAGAAGGATGTACCTAAATGAATCACTAGGGTGCTGAGTAGGCAGAGATGTGTGCAGACAGGCATTCCTTCTGGCCAGGGCAGCCCAGCGAGCCTGTGGAGGGTTATGGTTGGACTCCTAAAAAGCAGGGTGGCCAGCTCCCTGGGCACTGGGGAAGAGAGTGAAAGGGGCCAAGGTCCAGGACCAGTCTTCTTCAGCCTCACCGGTAGAGGAGATAGCCTCCTGGGGTTGGTCTTTGAGTTGGGGAGAGGACAGTGAGGAAAGCCAGGTGAGGGAGAAGGATGTGAGTGACCCTGTGTGTGCTATTCCCTGCCACACAAAGTGTGCAGTGTCCACCCATAGACTCACTGAGAACTGAGGCCTAAAGACAGGAAGCAACTTCTGAGGCCTTCTTTCTAGCACTCGTGCAGTATCCGGGCAGCCCCTGTACCCCAAATTTCTGTCTGGGTCCAGTCCACTTGACCAGAGAAACATTTCTATCCCTCTTCTCTGCTTGGTCACCAGGCCTCTATCCTCCTTGGGTTTGGGGGTCCAGTCCCAGGCACTGTCCATAGTACCACTTGTGAACCCAGGTCCAATACACTCTGGAGCCATCAGAGCCTGTCATCTCTATGTCTTGATATATGACATGGGCGGGTTACTTCCTATCTCTGAGCCTCAGTTTCCTCCTTAGAAAAGTAAAGGTAATAATTCCTACTTTGGATGGTTGTTACAGAAAGAAAAGAAAATATGTAGAATGTTGTCACTGGCTTCTAAAAGGTTCAGCACACATGACTGTTTTGGCCCCATTAAACTAGCAGGGGTGGCTGAGCTTGGGGGAAGAGTTGTTCAGGAAGTGAAAGGCCACTCCCCTTCAGAGAATGAGGCTTGCTTCCTTCTGCTGATGCAGATGGCAGCCTGGTGGGCACACATGGACTCTCTACATGCAGCTGGGTTTCTGCTCCAGGATAGGGAGGGCTGGAGGGGAAGGGTGGTGGGTATGTTTGAGGATCCTGAAAGGGCCTGGTGTGGGACTTCCCTGGCGGTCTGGTGGTTAAGACTCTGAGCTCCCAATGTAGGGGGCATGGGTTCAATCCCTGATCAGGGAACTAAGAACCAACATGCTGCATGGGCATGGCCCCCCAATTTTTTTAATTAAAAAAATTTTAAAAAGAAAGGGCCTGGTGGTATTGTGGGCCCATGGAACACAGGTGTCCCAAAGGTTGACCAAGCCTATGTGTCTCCTCTGGATGGGGAGGGGACAGTCAGTGGGCAGGTGGTGGCTGGCCTTTGGGGAAGGCAGCCCAGCCCAGACTCCGTCACATCATACTTCCTTTTTCACAACTTTCTCAACCCCGTGGTTGATCATGTTATCCTGTGACCTCCCCTCCCCTGCCAACAGGCCTTAGCAGAGCGCAGGTGTGAACACAGCATTGGTTGAAGAGGCAACTGGAGGCGCTGGCTTGGGAAGTGAAACCCTGGCTTTCCTTCAAGGGGAGACTTCAGTTCTTTCTTCCTAGGGCAACTGATTTCTTTCCCACCCCCATGGAGGTGGCTTACATCCCCACAGCTCAGGCCCACAAAAGCCACAGATCTTCCGGACTTTCACATACCCACATCTGCACACACTCAGCCACAGAGATTCAACTGTTAGGCCATGTACTGGGGACACAGATTCACACACGTACTCATGCCAGCATTCATGCTCATGGATGTACACTCGCTGGTGCACGTGTGACCTCCGCACAGGACACATGTGGGAAGCTGAGCCTCAAGCCCCGCATCTTTCTTCTTGCCCGGACAGGCTGTTGTTGTGGAGGCTCAGATGGTCCTGGGCCTTCAGCAGGGGAGAGTGGTCCCAGAATCAAGGGTGGCCTCAGCTTAAGCCAGTTGCCAAATGCCTCTTGGCACTTTGCAGGTGGACCATGTGGACGTTGGTGAGCTGGGTGGCCTTAGTGACAGGGCTGGTGGCTGGAACACAGTGCCCAGACGGTCAGCTCTGCCCTGTGGCCTGCTGCCTGGACCCGAATGGAGCCACCTACAGCTGCTGCAATCCCGTTCCGGTGAGTGCCCTACGGCCCAGGCAAAGAGCTGGCAGCCTGGGATCGGGCCTCTTGGATTGGCCATAGGAGCGGGCCAGGCTGAGGTCCTTCGATTTATCTCCTCGTCTTGCTTCCCAGGACCAGCAGCCGTCTGTGCTGAGCCAGCGTCTGGGCCGACCCTGCCAGGCTGATGGCCACTGCGCTCCTGGCTACTCCTGCATCCTCACTGTCTCAGGGACCTCCAGCTGCTGCCCGTTCCCAGAGGTGAGGGTGCCATTAGGTCTATGGAGAAGCTTGGGTCGCATTTACACTTTTCCTGCACTCTCCCACCCTCCCAGGGAAATGGGCCTTGGTAACCAAGGCACTTCTGTGTCCACTAGGCTGTGTCATGCGGGGATGGCCGCCACTGTTGCCCCCGGGGCTTCCACTGCAGCGCTGATGGGCGGTCCTGCTTCCAAAGATCAGGTGCGGCAGAGGTGGAGGTGGAGGGCAGGGAGGTGGGAGCAGAAGAATCTGGAGCATCCAGGAACCCAGCCAGCAGAGTGACCTTGATTCCTGCCTTTGTGCCCTTATTTGTATGACATCTATACTAAGCAACACCCCCCCACACCCTGCTCTGGACAGAAGGGCGAGGAGGGGTCAGAAGAGAATGCAAGACCCCAGGCCCAGGACCAAGCACTGTGGGGGTGAGGACAGGCCAAGTTGAACTGTTTCTTTGTTTTTTTTTTTTAAGATTTTTTTGACGTGGACCATTTTTAAAATCTTTATTGAATTTGTTATAATATTGCTTCTGATTTATATTATTTTGGTTTTGCTTGGTTTGAGGCATGTGGGATCTTAGCCCCCTGACCGGGGGTCAACCCACAACCTCTGCATTGCAAGGTGAAGTCTTAACCACAGGACTCCAAGAAAGTCCCAAAAGCTGCACTGGTTTAATAATGCCTACCCAGTCAGTGGATGCCCTTTCCCTGAGGCATATTGCTGGTACAAGGACTGGCCTGGGGGACAGTGGGTTCAGAGAGCCAGGAGAGCCCTGAGCCCTAGTGCCAGCCCCTGAATCCTCCTGTAGCTGGGCTGGAAGGCGCTGGTGCCAGCAGCTCCTTGAGTGATGGGGGGAATGACAGTCACTGACTGGTCGGAGTCCTGGGTCATCCCGTCTACAGATACCAAGCCCCTGGATGCTGTCCAGTGCCCCGACAAACAGTTCCAGTGCCCCGACTCCTCCACGTGCTGCACCATGCCTGATGGCTCCTGGGGATGCTGCCCCATGCCCCAGGTACAACTTTGGGAAGACGGAGGGTGGCGGGGGAAGGCAGTGTGGGCGAGGAAGGGGTGGAGGGAGCAAAGACAGAGTCAGGGCCATCTCTTCTCAGGCTTCTTGCTGTGAAGACAAGATACACTGCTGCCCCCATGGCACGTCCTGTGACCTGGCTCGTGGCCGCTGTCTCTCGGCCACAGGCACCCACCCCCTGGCTAAGAAGATGCCTGCACACAAGACTAAAAGTTCAGGTAAGGAGGTATGAGTCTGGGGTGAAGAGAGACCTTTTCTAACTCCCAGCTGGAGAGACTGTCCCCTCCACCCTGGCTGCCCCTCTCCTTTCTCTCCCCTTCCAGTGATCTTATGCCCAGATGGACAGTCCCAGTGCCCCGACGGTTCTACCTGCTGCAAGCTGCCCACTGGAAAGTATGGCTGCTGCCCGATGCCCAATGTAAGCGAGGGGCTATAGTTAGCTGGACTGTGTGCCCGCAGTCACCTGATCTGGACACCTACATACCCACCCAGCAGTGACTCCAGGGGGTGGGGCTGGCTGGCTGGCAGCTGGGAGCCTGACTGCTCAGGACTCATGCCACCCCCTAGTGGTAGACTTGGGGTAGTGCCTGCTGTCAGCCTGCCTGCTCCCTGCACCATGGAGACTGGAAATCCCAAAGACCCTGCCCTCACCCAGGCCATTTGCTGCTCCGACCACCTGCACTGCTGCCCCCAGAACACTGTGTGTGACCTGACCCAGAGTAAGTGCCTCTCCAAGGAGAACACTACGGAACTCCTCACCAAGCTGCCCGCACACACAGGTACCGGGGGAGACCGCAGAGCCCATTCTACCTACCCCATGAGGAGTGAACAGATATGGGGGTGGGGACTGACGGCCGCATGTATGGAGGGGCTGAAGCAGGGACAGTCCCCTTCCGTCCACACTGGGCCTCGCCTTAGGATCACTGCCAGGGGTGTCCTGAGCCGTACCTCCCTCCTTCGTATCTGGTTCTCGCTGTGGAGCTGGCAGAGGGAGGGCACCCCCGAGGGTCCCCAGTGCCACTGCTGACCCACTGCCTCACCTGTCTCACAGTGCGGATGTCAAGTGTGACATGGAGGTGAGCTGCCCAGACGACTACACCTGCTGCCGCCTACAGTCCGGGGCCTGGGGCTGCTGCCCTTTTGTGCAGGTACCGAGGAGCGGGGAGTGGCCCGGGCTGAGCAGAGGGCGGCCGCCAGCCAGTCCCCTCAGGCCCACCGTCCCCTCTCCCGCCACCCTAGGCCGTGTGCTGTGAGGACCACGTGCACTGCTGCCCGTCCGGGTTTACGTGTGACACAGAGAAGGGTGTGTGTGAACAGGGGACCCGCCGGGTGCCGTGGATGGAGAAAGCCCCAGCCCGCCTCAGCCTGCCGGACCCCGGAGCCGTGGAGGGGGATGTCCCCTGTGATAACGTCACCAGCTGTCCTTCCTCCACTACCTGCTGTCGACTCACGTCTGGGGAGTGGGGCTGCTGTCCTGCCCCAGAGGTGCCTGGGGAGGGGGATGATTTAAGGGAGGGGGGCAGTGTCCTGGCCTGGGCACATGGCCAGGCTCCTGTTGCCTTGCTCTTCTGCCTTCTGCCCAGCCCACGGGGGACCCCAGCTCAGTCACAGTCATGCCCAGCTGGAGGAGCCGAGCAGGAGAGGCAGGCTGAGGGCTGCAGGGGCACAGCGCTCTGGCCCAGAGTAGCTGCCTAAACCACCCTTTTCTGCCACCTCCTCAGGCTGTCTGCTGCTCAGACCACCAGCACTGCTGCCCGAAGGGCTATGCATGTGTGGCTGGAGGGCGCTGTAAGCGGGGGAACCAGGTGGTGACTGGGCTGGACAGGGTGCCTGCCCGCAGGGCCTCCCCGTCCCACCCCAGAGACACGGGCTGTGACCAGCACACCAGCTGCCCGGTGGGGCAGACCTGCTGCCCGAGCCTGAGGGGGGCCTGGGCCTGCTGCCAGTTGCCGCACGTGAGTGCCCACCTGCCCACTCCTGGTCAGGGCGGGGGCCCCGTCTCAGGTGGGAGGGGACGTTAGTGGGGGTGAGAGCGCGAGGCCCCTTTGTGCCCCGCAGGCCGTGTGCTGTGAGGACGCCAGCACTGCTGCCCGGCTGGCTACACCTGCAACGTGAAGGCCCGATCCTGTGAGAAGGAGGTGGACCCTGCGCACCCTGCCCTCCGCCTGGCCGGCGGCCCTCTTGTGGGCGTGGGGAACGTGGAGTGTGGGGCGGGGCACTTCTGCCGCGATAACCAGACCTGCTGCCGAGACAGCCACGGGGGCTGGGCCTGCTGCCCCTACCGCCAGGTCAGTGCCACCCCCGACCCAGGGGCTGGGTAAGGGCCGGGGCCAGGTCCTGCCACGTCCAACTCTCGCCCCCTACTCTGACCATCAAGGGCACCTGTTGTGGGGACAGGCGTCACTGTTGTCCCAGTGGCTTCCGCTGCGGAGCCAAGGGGGCCAAGTGCTTACGTCGGGAGGCCCTGCGCTGGGACGCTCCTTGGAGGGACCCGACACCGAGACAGCTGCTGTGAGGAGGGCCTGAGACCGGACACTTGGCAGCCCTCAGGACCCTGCTCAGAGGGGCCCCACTGCTCAGGCCTCCCCAGCACCTCTCCCCCACCACATTCTCCCTGACCCCCTTCTGAGTCCCCCATCACCCTGGGAGGTGGGGCCTCAAGCTAAGGCCTCCCCTATGCCAAGGCTGGTGGGAGGGGCTGTGGCAAAAGCCACGTTTCAAGCTGCCATCCCCTCCCCCAATTTCTGTCCACCCTGTGGCCAGGTGCTCTTCCTATCCAGGGGTGTGCGTACGTGTGTATGTGTGCGTGCGTGTGCGTGCTGCAATAAAGTTTGTACACTTTCTTAACAGTGTCTGATTTGGCCCCTCTGCCTGCCCTCCCCAGGGTCCCCATCCAGCGGCCACATTCCCCGACCCCCCCAGAAAGACACACAGCAGTTCATCTGACCAGTTCTATATTTGCTGCGGCCCACAGTGATCCCATCACATTACTCCCTAATCCCCGGAGCCGCCCCAGCCTCCAGCCCTGTGGCATCGCAGCCCAGAGGTGGGCTAGTCAGCAAGCAGCACCCCCTCCCCTCCCAGGGGTCCGCTAGAAC
>SJXQ01001253.1:150858-167359 GCA_006408695.1 Aepyceros melampus
GGGTCCCCGGGGCCCCCCGCCGGTACTCCTCCAGGCCTGGCTCCAGCCCGGCGGGACCCTCGACGGAGCGGGCGCCCTTGAGCCCGGCACCCTCGCCCCCGCGGGCACCCGTAGGCTCGGCGGCCGGGCGGCTGGCGGAGCGCGGCTTGGCACGGAAGAAGTCGTCCCGGGAGGCGGTCAAGTCCCGGGAGCTGGAGAAGGCGGAGTGGAGGGGCCCTGGAGGTGGAGCCTCGGGGTCCCCAGACGGCGCGGGCTCCAGGGGTCCCCCACAGATGAGGTGGAGCTGGGACATCGAGGTGGCCTGATCTCGTTTGTTACCGTCAGAGGGGCCGGAGAGCTGCAGCTTGCGGTGCTGTTGCCTCGGCTTCAGGCAGCGCCTCCTGGAGACACAGGGGCAGATCAGGGCGTCAGGAAAGCGTGGGGGTCCCTGACCCTGAAGTTGGAAGATGGGTTTGGGTATAGTTGGAGGGGTCCTAACAATGCCTGGGACTCAGGAGAGAGGATGGGGAGCCCAGGTGGGTCCTGGGAGAGGTTTGTGGACAGAGTTGGAGCGTCGGTGGGAGGTCCAGCAGGCAGCAGTATCTATCTGGTCCCACCTCGGGGTAAACCGCACTCCGTGGTTCATGGCAGGTACAGTGAAAGCCAGGGAGGAAACTAGGCCAACCAGGGACATGTGTGGCCTCAGGTCCCCTGGAAGTGGGGGCTGGGGTGGTAGAAGCAGCTGCGGATGTCTCTGGAGGAGCCTGGCCCGCAGCTCCTGCCTCCTCTCCCGGACTTCTCTGAAGTCACCAGTCTTTCCGTCTTTACATATGCATATGCATTGCCTTCCTGGCAGCACCTTAAGAATCCCAGTGGTGTTTTATGCATCTCTGGGGCCCCAGCACCTGGCTCAAGACCAGGCATGGAGCAGGCCTCAGGCCATGGCTGGGCTGAGGGGGCTTGGGCATCGGGAGGCAGTGGGAGGGGATAGGGGACACTCACCGACAGTAGTAGACGAGCAGACACAGCAGAGTGAGCACGAGCAGGGCCAGGGCTGCCAGGATGGTGAGCAGGAAGACAGTGTGGTAGGTGCTGATGTCCTGGATGCCTGATGTGATGGTGACCAGCCCTGTGCCAGGCGAGGGCTTAGCATCCCCAGGGGTGGCTGTCCCTCCTGCCATTCAGAAGGAGTCCAGTCTCCCCGCCTCCCCTTCTACCACCGCCCATAGTCCCTGCTGTCCCCCCAACGCTCACCAGCCGTGGGGGAGGCCATGGCGGCTGCCCAGTACCCCAGCTGAGGGGAGATGAAGGTCCAGTAGAGCTGCCGGCCTTCCTTGCGGATCACACCTGTGCCGTTGCGTACCCACAGCCCTGGGAGAGGCAGGGCTTTCAGCAAACTCAGTGTCCCCAACTTAAGTCCCACTTTTTTTCCCCAAACTCCAGCACCTGCACACACCGCCCCCCAGGCACTCACCACTCTTGGGGTCGAACCTCCAGGCTGGAATGCTGGTGCCCACAGCAAGGGCACGAGGTTCTGAGGGCACTGGCAGGGATAGGTGAACGGGGCCTGAGAGCGGCACCTCTGTCCCATTACCTGCCAGCAGGTGCACGCTCACAGCGGCCACGGGCATCAGCTCCAGCCAGGAGCCGTTGCCTGCAGGAAGGGGACACAAGGGCTGAGGGCTAAGTCCTGGTGGTGGCGGGGTGCGGCGGGGAGGTGGGGGCAGAATCCCTTCCATGGCTGGCACCCAGCATACCTGAGCTGGAGGCCTCGTGCCCAGGAAGGCAGGGAAAGCCCGCATTTCCTGCTGGGTGCTGGCAGGTGTGAGCGAAGCCCAGAGCTGGCTGTAGGTAGAAGTGACGGGCAGGCGGGCAGCCCGGCGCTGGAACTGCACCCAGGGCTGGGAGCGGGCACCTGGAGTGGAGAGAAAGGCTGCAGTGGCCTGGCCAGGCACAAGCTGCCCCAGAGACCAGAACAAAAAGTATCTGAGGCAGAGGTCCCCAACCTCTGGGCCACGGACAGTACCTCCTGTCAGATCAGCAATGGTGTTAGATTAGGAAGAAAGTGCACAATAAAGGCAATGTGCTTGAATTATCCTGAAATCACCCCCAAGCCTGGTCTGTGGAAAAGCTGACTTCTACAAAACCAGTCCCTGGTGCCAGAAAGGTTGTGAACCACTGATCTAAGGAGAAGGGGAGCCAATGGGTCAGAACATGTGGGAAGGCCAGGGAGGGTGGTAACTTGGGGAGAGAAGTGGGCAGGCTTAGAATGGTAACTTTGAAGGGGCAGGGCCCTGAAATCTGCTCCAGTAACTACTAGACACACAGGGCTGTTAAGCACTTGACATGTAGCTAGTGGGACTGGGGAACTGCATTTATTTTTAACTCTAAGAAGTTTAATGAAATTTTAATTTATTCAAATTTAAATAGCTACATGTGGCTCCTGCATTTAACAACTTAGGTTTTGGATGTGTGTCTGTCTCAGTCTTGAGGCAGAGAGAATGTATAAATAATATTCCAGGGCTTCCCTGGTGGCTCAGTGGTAAAGAATCCGCCTGCCAATGCAGGAGACACGGGTTTGATCCCTGGTCCAGGAAGATCCCACATGGCACGAAACAACTAAGCCCGTGTGCCACAACTACTGAACCTGTGCTCTGGAGCCTGGGAGCTGAAACTGCTGAAGCCCGCTTGCCCTAGAGCCAATGCTCCGCCACCAGGCAAGTCACTGCACCCACGCACCACAACTTGAGAAAAAGCCCCATGGAACAAAGATCCAGCACAGCCAAAAATAGATAATAAGTAAAATTATATATATGTATATATATAAATAATATTCCAATATAATATGGTAATAGCTAACATTTACTAAGCTTTAAGATATGCTGGGCGCTGTTCTAAGCAGGTTACTTACATTAACTCCTGTAATTAGCACAATAGCCCCTGAGGTAGGTGCCTTTATTATCAGCCCCATTTTAAAGATGCAGAATTAGAGGCAGGAAAGGTTCAGTAACTTCCCCAAGGTCACTGGAGCCTGATCGAAGCCCAGGCAATTCGGTACCAGGGCCCCTCCCCTCACTCACCATTACATTCTGCCTCCCTTTTGAAATAGCAGGGTGCAAGGGGAGCTTCCACTCCAGTACTCTTGCCTGGAAAGTCCCATGGACAGAGGAGCCTGGTAGGCTGCAGTCCATGGGGTCGCTAAGAGTCAGACACGACTGAGCGACTTCACTTTTGCTTTTCACTTTCATACATTGGAGAAGGAAATGGCAGCCCACTCCAGTGCTCTTGCCTGGAGAATCCTAGAGACAGAGGAGCCTGGAGGGCTGCCGTCTATGGGGTCGCACAAAGTCGGACACGATTGAAGCGACTTAGCAGCAGCAGCAGCAGCAGCAGCAAGGGGAGCTTGCCCTGCCCATCTTGGGAATAGTCTATGGAGCCCTGCAGGGTGAGTAAAACTCAGGCAGGAAAGAAAGTGGGAAGGGACTTCTCAGAGGACTGACAGGAGGAAGGCCTGGGACATGACGCGACTCGCTGGTTGGGGGAAGACAGGTGACTGGAGTGGGAGGCAAGCAAGGCAGCCAGCAGCGCACAGGCTCATGGAGGGCGCTGCCAGCTTTGTGAAAGAGTCTAGGTTTTCTACTGAAACCAGTGGGAGCCATGGGAGGGCTTTCAGCTAGGGGGCAATAAAGGGTTCCTCTGGCATTTTAGAAACCTCCAAAGACATTTTAGAAGCCTCTGGTTCAGGATCAGAGAAAAGGAAATGAGCAAACAAGAGTAATGTGGAGACAAGCATTCAAGCTAAGAATATAAATTGGGGGGGGAGGCCCCCCCGTTCAGAACCCACATTGGCTCCCCAGTACTAGCCAGATGGAAGCTACCCTCTGCCTGGCTGCATCAACCAGTCTACAGCAGGCACCCCTCCTGTACAGCCAGACCAGAACACCCTTACAGTTCCTTTCTGCCCCTGCATCTATTTTTTAGGGGAGCAGGGGGGTGCTGTGCTGGGTCTTGCTGTGGCTCATGGGTTCTTCGTTTCAGCGTGTAGACTCTCTCTAGTTGCCGTGTGCAGGCTCTAGAGCACATGGGCTTAGTTGCCCCATGGCATGTGGAATCTTAGTTCCCTGACCAGGGATCGAACCCACATCCCCTGCATTGGAAGGTAGATTCTCAACCACTAGACCACCAGGGAAGTCCTTGCCCCTGAATCTCGATTCCGCTCCAGTGAAGGTGCCTTTGCTCCCTCTTCATGAGCCCACTTGTCCCACAGCTCCCTTCGCCAGATCCTCTCACTCTGCTGTTGTCCCACGTGAAGGTCCTCTCAGTAGTGAATTCAGCTGCCCTCCACTCCACAGCCCTGCCTACTCTGTAGTTATTTCAGGGTTTGCAGTGTTCTGTCTTTCTGTTTGTCGGTGAACTCCACAAGGCGAGGAGCCAGTTAGCTCTTCCTCACCATTATCCCCCAGCACACAGTACCTGGCACAGCACAGGGACTGCAGCAAGTATCAACTGGGTGAGACCGAAAGTCTAGGGGTGGACAAGGTCCATTGCGGGATTGCTCCAGGCCTCGCACTTGATAGGTATTCTGTGTCTGTGGATTGACCCTAGTATTGAACATAGGCACCCAGTAGGTGCACAAGAAGTGCTTATAGATCCACTGAAGACAGGTGGCAGGAAGTGGGAATCCTAATGGTAGGAGAAGAGGGAGAACAGAAACCACGAGAAGCCCCCCCAAGCAGGTATTAATTGACCACCTTCTGTGCTGTTTTTCGCCTGCCTGATGCCATTTAATCCTTAGCTCAATTTGACAACATAGATCCTATCAATATTCACATCTTACTAGGAACTAACTGAGGCTCAGAGAGGTTAAGTGACTCGCCCAAGGGCACCCAGCCAAACTGTGGCAGAGGGGAGCACTCTATACCCAGGTCAGGGAGAGGGAAGGGAGGCTGGAGTGGGTGGAGGGGAGGGGACTGGAGAAGGGAGAATCTTACCAGGAGAGCCCAAGAGGATGTGCACCAGGTCCTCATAGAGGATGAGGGTGGCCGGCCGCTCAGGGAGCAGGTAGAGGCTGACTGACGCATACACTGCAGGAGGGGTGGCCTGTCAGCTTCAGAGAAAGCCCCCCTCCCCCAGGCTGGGCACTCCCACCATGTGAATCCCAGTGACTTCATCCTCTCAGCCCCTTCTGCATACCCCAGCCCAGGCAGCAACTGCTAGAAAGCCTGCCCCTCCGCCCCCAAGAGCTATTTTGGGAAGGGGCTGATGGGGTCAGCTGCTCCCCCCCACCACTCCAGCTGCCCCTGCACTCACAGGGCAGCTTGTCAACACGCCAGGGCACAGAGTTGGTGAGGAAGCCAGGGCGGGCAGCAGTAACCAGCACCCAGGTGCCCAGGCGGTAGCTGAGGGGCAGTGTGGCCACACCCTCTGAGTCCGTGGTGCCGGCCGCCAGCAGCATCCGGTTTCCAAACACATCCACTGAGGCCCGGGCCAAGGGCACCAGCTCCCCGCTCACATACACCTGCACCTTGATCAGGATCTCTGTGGGCAAGATCGGGTGAGGGGAGTAAGGAGGAGGGAGGGGAGATGACAAACCCAGGGGGAGCCTCACGATCAGAAGAGGGAGCTGTGGTTGGGGGTGGCTTTGGGGCCCAGGCTAGACAAGGTATTATGAGCCAGCATTTACAGAGCCCTCACGTAAACCTCACACTAGGCTGTGAGGTAGGCGGTACTATTAACATATTTCATCAAGTCTAACACATGCACATTTTGACATTTTAACATTCTGAACTCAGGCTGTGCCTAAGATTGATGATATCATAATTGTAATTGGCAGCTTTTTTTTTTTTTGCTGGCACATGAAAAAATAATGGTGTATCTTACAGTCAGTGATGCATTAGACCCAATAAAATATGCTTGTAGCCCATTTTATAGCTAAGGAAACTGAAGCTCAAAGGGTTTAGATTCTTGCCTTACAGTTAAGTGGGAGATCTGGGATCCAAACCTGAGAGTCTGTCTCTAGACCCAAATCGTTAACCACTGGACTCTATGGGGGTGGTGTCAGGGAAAGGAGAGGGAAGGAGAGCTGAGAAAGGATGAATACCCGGCAAACCAGGGATCTGCAAGTGGAGCAGAGAGGAAAGTGGTCAAGAGTCAGTCATTTGGAAGGGAGGAAGAGGGGTTGGGGCAGAGTTTGGGTTCTCAAGAAAAAAAACCCGAGAAAGGGACACCAGCCAGCTGGCCATTCCCGTCATTCAGCCTCTTCCCAGAATCCTGTGCATGAGCCTCTCCCTTCAGATTTAGGGACTCACACAACCCCTGAGCTCCAATAAGTACCCCCTGACCCCTCCCCCTCACAGGGACTGCCAGCCCCCTCCCAGCTGGTCAGCTACAGCCAGTCACCATGGCAACGCCCTCATTCCTCCCAGGAGATGGGCAGCGAGCTGGGGCCCTGGCAAGGGGAAGGAAATCTGGGGGGCCGACACAGGCCCGAGGGTAACCAGTGTGGAGGGGGCTGGGAAGCGAAGTCTAGGTCTTTCTTTGCAGCCACCTTGGCCCCTGGCCCCAGCATGGTCTGGCCAGGATGGGCCTGCAGGTGTCCTGAGGTCAGAGGGGCTGACAGAGGAGGGACCAGGCCAGAGTTGTTCTCATGGATTCTGCGGCATCCTCTGACCCACAGTGCTGACTACCCCTTCCTAACTCGGCGCAGTTCTTCCTTAAGAACATCCTCACCCCTCTCTTGTTGCTAAGATTGGGAGTAGGTATCTTGCCTGAAAAGGTACAGAGGCCTTAGTGTGGGGGCCCCGGGGGAGTGGGCGGGGTGCTAGACGCAAACCTAGGAGAGTCCAGGTGCAGAAGGATGAGCCCGGAACTGAGGGCAGCAGGGACGAAGAGGTCATGGGGCCTCACGTGGAGCCTGACACGCAACAGCGACAGGTGTCTCGTCTCAGGCTTTCAACCAACCCCAGGGCCAGCACCACGCCTGCCCTTGGCATCCCGTCCAGCTGTTCGCCTGAGCCCACCTCCCTCTCGCCTCCCAGGCCAGAGCCCAGCTCAGAGGGTGGGTGTGCATGCACGCGACCCTTTCCTGCTTTCTGGTTCTCCTGGGTACTGACAGCCTGTCCACACTCCCCCTCTCCCCACCACCACCCAGCAGGAATTCTGAGAAGCCAGAGGGGCCTGCAGGCTCCCCACCCCTACCCCAGGCTAGGAGCAGCTGGATGGAGCAGCTGGGAAGAAGGGACCTGGGAGTCTGGAATATGGTCATTTGAAGGAATGCCTTGGGTTCAAGGGCCAGAGCCTCAGAAAAGGGGAGGGGTCCTAGGGAATAAGACAGGGGTGGGCAGGTAAGGCCTGAGGAGGCATCAATGCCAAGCTGAGGAGGGGATAGGCAGGTGCCTAGCAGAGTCCCCCTTTCTCCTCAACCTGGGCCCCTAGCCAGCAACCTGGGAGAAGCCCCTCTTCTGGCTCATTTCCAGCCAATTCCCTGGGCTCCCTCCCCAGGCGTGCAGCTCTTGAGGAAGAGGCTTCCTGCAAAAACGGCCCTTTCCTACCCATCAGAGCCTCCACCCCTGCAGAGAGCAGGGGAGACTGAGGCCAGGGAGATCCTTCCCCATTCCTCAAAGCTTGACATTCCACCCAGGATCCGCCTGTCCAGGCTTCAGCCCTGCCTCATTCCAGGAGGAAATCCGACCCCCTCCCTTCATCCGGACCTTACTTCCCTCATCCAGACACCACCCACCCCCCTGCTTTTCCTGCCAGCTCCTTGATGGAAAGAAAGAGTAGACAACACCATGTCAGGCCGGGATGGGGCTCAGAGGCAGGAGTGGGGAGGACAGTGGCTGGGGTTGGGGTTGGGGGTCAGGGGCTAGGAGGCAGGCGCAGGGCTGGGGTGGGGTGGACGCCCCTNTGGTCTAGCCCTCCCGCCCTCTCCCGCGGCAGGAGCCAACCTCGTCCCCACCTCACACCCACCTGGGCCCGTGAGGCGCTGGGAGGGTCTACTCCACGGCGATGGAGAGGTAAGAGGAGGAGCGGGTGAGCTGGGGGCGGGCTGGGGCAGGAGTGGCGGAAGGCTTGCTGAACGGGGACCCAGGCACCTGCGCTTCCAGCCGACACTGCCCACAGCCAGTTAGCCAGCTCAGCAAGGCTCCTCCACCAACCACAGCCCTGCCATGCGCCTTAAGCTGGGAATCAACGTACCCCTTTTTCCAGACAGCCCCCCAATTGCAGCCCCTCCTCCATCACGGGCCAATCGGCGTTTCTTTGGTGCACCCCAAATTCTGAACCTGGGGGCCGGCGGGGGGCTGTCAGGCTCCAGGGCGAAGAACCCCATTCGAGCAGCCAATCCGCCCACCGCCTCACCCACTCCCCCTTCTCCCCTCCCCCCTTCAAACCCAGCTCCAGGCGCCCAGCCCCCGTCCGGGCCCAGGGTGGCAGCGGCTGCCTGCGCCCCCAACCCAGCGGGAGTCGGGAGCGAGGAACCCGCTGGGGGCTGCGGAGCGGGCGCCCGCCCCTGTCTACTCCACGGCGATGGAGAGGTAAGAGGAGGAGCGGGTGAGCTGGGGGCGGGCTGGGGCAGGAGTGGCGGAAGGCTTGCTGAACGGGGACCCAGGCACCTGCGCTTCCAGCCGACACTGCCCACAGCCAGTTAGCCAGCTCAGCAAGGCTCCTCCACCAACCACAGCCCTGCCATGCGCCTTAAGCTGGGAATCAACGTACCCCTTTTTCCAGACAGCCCCCCAATTGCAGCCCCTCCTCCATCACGGGCCAATCGGCGTTTCTTTGGTGCACCCCAAATTCTGAACCTGGGGGCCGGCGGGGGGCTGTCAGGCTCCAGGGCGAAGAACCCCATTCGAGCAGCCAATCCGCCCACCGCCTCACCCACTCCCCCTTCTCCCCTCCCCCCTTCAAACCCAGCTCCAGGCGCCCAGCCCCCGTCCGGGCCCAGGGTGGCAGCGGCTGCCTGCGCCCCCAACCCAGCGGGAGTCGGGAGCGAGGAACCCGCTGGGGGCTGCGGAGCGGGCGCCCGCCCCAGCCCGCCCCTGGGCGGGTGTCTCCGATAGACAATGGCTCTGGCAGCAGCGCCTCGCGGACCAGGAGGGAGAAAAACAAGGCGGGAGGGGGCGGTGGCGCGGAGCCTGGGGACCCCGGCCCTCCCCATTGTGCCTCCCCGAGACCCCCGTCCGGCGGTCTCCCTCTCTCTCCCTTCTCTACCCCGTAAGCGACGACCCCAGGTCGCCTAGCTCCCCCCACCCAAATCCAGGGAATAGAATACCCCTCAATTCACAAGCGCCGCGAAGGGGCTGGCGGGCGGGTCCCGATCGAGGGTAGAGGGGGTACGCAGGCCCAGGATCAGTGCCCCTCCCGACCAAACTCACCCTGCGGGCTGGGGGACTCCGGCGGCGACTTGCCGGGAGCCCGGGAGGCGCCGCCGAGTAGCAGCCCTAGCAGCGGCAGCAGCCGCGCCAGGACGCTGGGGCCACTCGGCGGCGGCATCGCGGGGCTCGGCCTGGCCCTAGCGGCCCATGGCTCCCGCCCGGCCCCGCTCGGCCGGCCCCGCTCAGCCCCAGCTCAGCGCCGCGCCGCGCGGCTCGGGCTCCCGCTCTGGCTCCCGCTCTGGCTGCGGTGGCCGCTCAGCGCGATTGTCTCCGCCCGGAGCCGCCGCCAGCGCCCCCTGCAGGCGGCGCCCCACCCGGCGGGCCTCCGGGCGCCGCCCCCTCGATGCCCGCAGCCCACTCCGCAGCCCCTGCTGCGCGCCCAGACCCCCGGCTGCAAGGGAGTGTAGCGAATAGGATCCGACCACTGGGATTCTCGGAGTTCCAGAGCCCTCAAAATTGGGTGCAAAATTTGGGGAGGGAGAATAGCTGTTGCTTACAACACAAAGAGTTGCTCATGAGTGTGTCTCCAAAAACCAAGAACCGCGCGGTCCTCTCCGCACAAACAACCTGCACGGTGCTGGGAAGGTAGGGTGCAGTCCTGTTGGGAATAACCCCGGTCCGGGTTCTGTCCTCTTGAGTTCTAAGCAAGTTCCTTAGCCTTCTGCTCCACAGCCTTCCTTTAAGATGAGAGTTGTGGTGATCTCTGCCTTCTAGGATTATTGTAAGGATTAAAAGAGATAATGATGTAAAGGGTGCTTTACTGGAGCGCAACAGATGTTGCTGTTGGCTCAGGGTGAGGCTCACCACTGCCCAGTAGTATATTCATCCCTGGGCAAACCAAATGCTTAGAACCGCACGTTTGAATTCCGCACTGGAAGCTTGCCCTGGCACCCACCAATCTCTCCTTTCCAGTTTCTGGTCATCTTTACCATTCAACTTGGTCAAATCCTCATCTAATCTGTATCCCTCTTCTGGTTTTCTCTTGCTTGTCACCTTCTCTTTCTCACAATATGGTGCCTGAAGGGGCCTGGACACTTAGGGTAAGGAACTCCCCATCCCTCAGAGGTCAAGCTTTTTTCCTGGTTAGGTATCTCTGTTGGGTCTCCTGACAAGGATACATAATTATGAGCTTGTGAACAAAACCACCTGATTGATTTTTTTCTTTCTTTCCCTCCCTCCTTCCCTTCCTCTCCTCTCTCTCATTCTCCCTTCCTTCCTCCCTTCCTCTATCCCTTTTCCTTTCTTTCTCACAAATTTCCATCTATTCATATTTTCCCCGTCTAATTCTTATGTAACCAATTTTTTTTTTCACAGCCTCAACACAGGATTTAGCACTCACTCCTGGTGAATTTCATCTTGTTGGTTTCAACCCAACTTTACAATCTGTCAAGGCTGCCTTGAATCTGCTTCATCACCCATTGTATTGGAGCTGCCTCTCAGCCAGCAGCCATCTGCAGGGTAAAGGCAGCTTTGCTGTCTCCATTCACGGAACTCATGACAATACCAGGCAGCCCAAGGATGGAGCTTTGGGATCCCCCCACAGAGATTGCCTCTGCTTTATCAAAATTGTTCAATTTTAAATCCGCATCTCTATCATCCAGGTCACATTTCTGTCTTGTTTATAAGGACAAATGCCAAATGATTTGCTGGATCAAGATAAATTGTCTGGGGCCATCCAATTACAATGGCGGCGGGAAGAGAGGGTTTGGCTGCTATTCAAGGATCACAGCTTAATCTTTTCCTAAATGGTCACAGTCACCCATGAAGAAAGCTGTTCTGGAACCTGCCATGCATGGATATCAAATTGTTCTCTTTACATAATTTACCTTTTACCCCTTTGGGTAAAATCAAATGCCAGCAGCTCTTGTGTGGTAAATCTGTTCATCAATGGCTTCCCTCAACACTCAGCATCAAGTCCAGAGTTCTTCCCCATGGCTGCAAAGTGCTGCATGCCTGCCCCCACCCCTGACTTCATCTGGATTCCTCGCCTGCCTTCAGCCCGAGGGTCTCCTTTTGCTTGAATACGTCAAGCCTGCTCCACTTCAGTTCAGTTCAGTTGCTCAGTCGTGTCCGACTCTTTGCGACCCCATGGACTGCAGCATGCCAGGCTTCCCTGTCCATCACCAACTCCCAAACCTTATGCAGACTCATGTCCATTGAATCGGTGATGCCATCTAACCATCTCATTCTCTTGTCATCTCCTTCTCCTTCTGCCTTCAGTCTTTCCCAGCATCAGGGTCTTTTCCAATGAATCAGTTCTTCACATCAGGTGGCCAAAGTATTGGGGTTTCAGCATCAGTTCTTCCAATGAATATTCAGGATTGATTTCCTTAAAATTGACTGGTTCCTTAAAATCTCCTTGCAGTCCCAGGGACTCTCAAGAGTCTTCTCCAACACCACAGTTCAAAAGCATCAATTCTTCTGCGCTCAGCCTTCTTCACAGTCCAACCCTCACATCCTTACATGACCACAGGAAAAACAAGCTTTGACTAGACAGACCTTTGTTCACAAAGTAATGCCTCTGCTTTTTAATATGCTGTCTAGGTTGGTCATAGCTTTTCTTCCAAGGAGCAAGCGTCTTTTAATTTCATGACTGCAGTCACCATCTGCAGTGATTTTGGAGCCCCCCAAAATGAAGTCTCTCACTGTTTCCATTGTTTCCCCATCTATTTGCCATGAAGTGATGGGACCAGATGCCGTGATCTTAGTTTTCTGAATGTTGAGTTTTAACCCAACTTTTTCACTCTCCTCTTTCACTTTCATCAAAAGGCTCTTTAGTTCTTCGCTTTCTACCATAAGGGTGGTGTCATCTGCATATCTGAGGTTACTGATATTTCTCCCAGCCATCTTGACTCCAGCTTGTGCTTCATCCAGTCAGATATTTTGCATAATGTATTCTGCATATAAGTAAAATAAGCAGAGTGACAATATACAGCTTTGACATGCTCCTTTCCCAATTTGGAACCAGTCTGTTGTTCGATGTCCAGTTCTAACTGGAGGCAGGTAAGGTAAGGTAGACTGGTATTCCCGTCTCTTTAAGAATTTTCTGCAGTTTGTTCCAAGGCTTTGGCATAGTCAATAAAGCAGAAGTAGATGTTTTTCTGGAACTCTCTTGCTTTTTCCATGATCCAATGGATGTTGGCAGTTTGATCTCTGGTTCCTCTGCCTTTTATAAATCCAACTTGAACATCTGGAAGTTCATGGTTCATGTACTGTTGAAGCCTGGCTTGGAGAATTTTGAGCATTACTTTACTAGCATGTGAGATGAGTGCAATTGTGCAATAGTTTGAACATTCTTTGGCATTGCCTTTCTTTGGGATTGGGATGAAAACTGACCTTTTCCAGTCCTGTGGCCACTGCTGTTTTCCAAATTTTTTGGCATATTGAGTGCAGCACTTTCACAGCATCATCTTTTAGGATTTGAAATAGCTCAAATGGAATTCTATCACCTCCACTAGCTTTGTTCATAGTGATGGTTCCTAAAGCCCACTTGACTTCACACTCCAGGATGTCTGGCTCTAGGTGAGTGATCACACCATTGTGGTTATCTGGTTCATGAAGATTTTTTTGTATAGTTCTGTGTATTCTTGCCACTTCTGCTTAATATCTTCTGCTTTCGTTAGGTCCATACCATTTCTGTCCTTTATTGTACCTATCTTTGCATGAAATGTTCCTTAGGCATCTCTAATTTTCTTGAAGAGATCTCTAGTCTTACCCATTTTATTGTTTTCCTCTGTTTCTTTGCATTTGATAACTGAGGGTTGCTTTCTTATCTCTCCTTGCTATTCTTTGGAACTGTGAATTCAAGTGGGTATATATTTCCTTTTCTCCTTTGCCTTTAGCTTCTCTTCTTTTTTCAGCTATTTGTAAGGCCTCCTCAGACAACCATTTTGTCTTTTTGCATTTCTTTTTCTTGGGAATGGTCTTGATCACTGCCTCCTGTACAATGTCACGAACCTCCGTCCATCATTCTTCAGGCACTCTATCAGATCTAATCCCTGAATCTTTTCATCCATCTCTCTGCTCATCTCATCACAGAGGCTTCCCCTGACCACTTTCCCTAAAATGTCAGCCCTCTCCCACACCAATTATTCGATCACTGTCTCCTTATCTTTATTTTGACCCCCACTGATCATACATTAGTTTGTTCATTATTTCCTCCTGGTTGAATGTAAGTTCCATGAGCTCAGGGACTTTGTTTCTTCCCTTGCTCCATCCTAGCACTGGAACAGGACTAGGCACATGGTAGCTGCTCCATAAATATTTACTGAACTCATGAACCAACACATCTCTCAGGACTCCAGGAGGACTCCCCCACCACCACCACTACTCACTGGCTCCAGCCTCCACCATGGGACAGCTGTGTTCCACTCCCAGCTCTCCTGCAAGCTCCCTGTCTGTGCCCTCATTCCAAACTGAAGACTCCTCCCCTTAATGGGGAAGAAGGAACAACAAGCAGCAGGGTAGCCAGAGAGCAATGCCTGCTCTTCTGTCCCTGCTGAAACTCAGCCTTCCTCAGACTGAGGGCTTACTCAGCCTCCCTCTGCCCCTTCTCACTCTGAACATATATATATATATATAATTTTTTTTTTTTTAAGATTTTTTGGGGCGTGGCTTCCCTGGTGGTCTAGTGATTAAGAATCCCTCTGCCAGTGCAGAGGACATAGATTCCATCCCTGGTCAGGGAAGATCCCACATGTCTGGAAGCATCTAAGCCTGTGTGCCACAACTACTGAAGCTCAGCTCACTGCAAGGAAAAGTAGTCCTGGCTACTAGAGAAAGCCCAGGTGTAGCAAGGAAGACCCAGAGCAGCCAAAAATAAAAATAAATAATCAATAAATCTTACAAAACATTTTTACATGGTCTATTTTTTAATCTTTATAGAATTTGTTACAACATTGCTTCTGTTTTATGTTTTGATTTTTTGACCCCATCAGAAATCGAACCCACACGCCCTGCACTGGAAAGTGAGTCTTAACCACTGACCACCAAGGAAATCCCTGAATACTGTTTTAAGGACCTGCTTTTATGAGAGTGGGGACAGCATATTACTTCCCCAACTCTCAACTCATCTTGGGGTTTATTTCCTCCAAAATCATGGACAAATTATTGTTTAAATTCACCCACCAGGGACTCAGCCTCCCTTTTCTGATGCGCCCAACCCCCCTCAGACACCTCATTCTCCTCCAGTCTCACTTGGAGGCTCTGCCATCCCTTTTCCCTTGTTCTACTCTCTTGCTCCTGATACTCCCCCCAAAGACAGTAATTTGCACCCTAACCCTGGCAGAGACCTCTCTGCTCACACTTCTTCCAGTCCTAGATTCCGCAGCCCAAACATCACCTTGGGCCCCTCTCCTCTTCTGACCCCCAAGAAGAGGCAGCATGCTGTGGAGCTGGGTTCCAAGTCTTTATTAGGCAGCAGGAGAGGGGGTGACTCAGCTCTGATGGGAGGGAGAGGACATCAGGAAGCAGAGAGAGAGATGCTGGCCCAAGTAGATGACTCAGGGTCCATCTGATCTCCATCTCCCCTATTAGAATGTCACCCTCCCCACCTTGGGTAACCAGAGATGGGGCCCTCATTGGAGAAGGGACACAACATCACACCCAGCCTTGCTGCCAGGACAGAGCTGTGTGGGCTCATCATTCCTCTTCATCATCTTCTTCTAAGGGTGGACGATTCCGCTTGAAGAAGCCAACCTGGGGGGTGCACAGGGGCCAGAGATGGGATGTAAAGGTGATTTTTCAGTCCCAGAGCAGCAATGGAGAATGTATGCTAGAAACCAGCCAGCCACGAGGTCCTCACCCTGGACCAGCATAATCCCCACTATATGATCAAGTGGAGGCATTTCCCATTTAGAGATAATGCATGAAACAAAAAAATTTTAACATTTTGCTTTTCATTTCCGAATTTTTCTTAAGTACTGTTGATTATGTCTCTATATGACTCAAGCGTGTGATGGTATATATTTGATTATTATAAGTCTAATGTATGTTTTCCTTAAAAGCACTGTGGCTTTCTAGGGTTTGGACACTTCAGTGAGTTTGAGAACAGTGCAGGTGTTCTCCAGGGGCAGAAGAGGGAATGACCCACCAGGGACACATCGGAGCAGGAAGATCTGGGTCCTTTGGGGGAGGGACCGAGCAGGGAGAAGGTGAAAATTCTCAGGGGTCAGTGGATTCCAGAAGGCAAGACTCAGTCCCTGGGACTCCTGCTCTCAGGGGCAATGGGTCTAAAGGCCTTAGGATTTCAGGTGCCGCCTCTCCCAGGGACCTGTGCTCTGGAAGAGATCCTCCGGAAGGTGACATTCTAATAGTGGAAATGGAAGTCAGATGGACCCTGGGTCATCTACTTGAGCCACCATCTCTCTCTGCCTCCCTGTGGGACTGCCTGCCCTGCTCACCTCCGACCCCCACCACCTCACCTCCACTCCCCACCCCAACACCACCTCAACCTTGCTTCACGCCTCACCTTCCACATGGCCAGGATCAGGAATGTGAGCAGCAGCAGGCCGCCCAGCACACCTACCAGCACCCACCACATTGGAATCTCTCTCTCCTCCAAGACCCGAAGCAGCTGCGTCTGCACCTGAGGGGAGGCCCACGGGTCTCCTCAGTCACCGGGACACTTGCCTTTCCCAGAGACTCAGACTTGCGAGCCGGTGACCTGCGGCCAAGCCACCTACTTGTCCCACCTCTCAGATCCGGGCAGTCCTGGCTGGGCAGGGACTCAGGGGAAGACCAATGGGAGACCCGCGGGACCCTTTCTGCCACCACCATTCCACAGCTCACCTGAGCTTCCCCGCTGGGCAGGCTGAGGGCAGGCACGGAGTAGGGAAAGGAGGAGACGTTGAACCAAGCGTGCGACTGCAGCACAAACTGATCCAAGGGCCTCTGTATGAGGTGGAGGGGAAAGGCGTTTATACGAGGCTTGTTGGTTGCAAGAGTCCGGGCCTCGGACTCCACTGTAGGGAGATTCGCCCGGGGCTAATTCTATCAGCTCCAAATTAAATCCAGCCCTCACTCCCTCTCCGCCCCTAAAGCCCCGCCTCCTCACCAAGCTCCGCCCCAAGAACCTCAGGCCCCGCCTCCTCACCAAGCTCCGCCCCAAGTACCTCAGGCCCCGCCTCCTCACCAAGCTCCGCCCCAAG